>JBCAUJ010000008.1:7040600-7078326 GCA_038406275.1 Cataglyphis albicans
TAATATATATAATATATATATATATGTATATATATATATATATAATGTATACTTAAGTTTTTAAGTTTTTCTGTAAATAAAAATAGAGACAAATCAATTAATAAAAAAAAAAAGAGAAAAGACCAATTGGAGCATAATATAGACTTTTCTTTCTTTCTTTTTTTTATTGATTCTTATCATTTGAACTTTGGTTTATTAAATTTTTATTAATAAAAATAGAGAATGTCAAATTAAGAATACAGTTGATTATAATGCAATTGATCAACATTCGCAGGAAACATTCGAAGATTCAGACGAGTGTGTGAGCATATTCAATCGCAAGTGTGTTCGAGAAATGTAGGTATAAGCTTGGGAGGACAAAGTAGAGCTGCGCCTCCTAGTCCGAGAGCCTCCAGGAAATTTACCACAGAAATGAGTGAAAGCTCCAGCTGCGGCAGCGACACCAGCGAGCGGCTTTTCCTTAGTCCTCATCCAGCTACCAGACAGGTAGTCTGTTTTAACAAGGTAGTGCATCATCTCCATTATCTTTGTCATCATTAACGTAAATAATATCGAGTTCTTAATTACTAAATCATTGCTAAACCAAGTTAAAATTTTATTTCATTGCACCAAGTTTTGTAAAACATAAAATCTTATTTTGTTTAGAAAGCCCTGAGAACAAAAGTCATTCATATATATATGATTAAATATATAATTATATACGTTCTTCCACACACACACACACACACATACACACACACGCACGCACGCACATACACACGCACACACGCACCCGCGCACACGAGTGTGCGTGTGCGTGCGTGCGTGCGTACGTGTGTGTGTGTATGTATGTATGTATGTATGTAGATGACTGCTTCTTTCTCTTGTATAATTTCTATCCGTATACAATAAAAATAATGAAAAAATAATTAGAAAAATAGTTCTCTTTCTTTATTAAACCGAGAATTTTAAAAAAATAAGAAAAAAATAACCTTTATATGTTATATAATTATGTATGCATATAGACAATTTTTTTATATAGTTATATATAATTAATTTTTTTTTACATTTTAAAATTTTATTTTATTTAAAAAATATAATACAAAAATTATTTTTTTATATTATGTTATTATTTTATTATTATTAAACTATTTTATATATAAATATATATATTTATGTTTGATTATATGTATATGTGGACTTTTTCTCTGATGCTACAATTTATTCCGCATGAAATAGAAACTTTATTTTAAAAGAATCTTTTTTATATTTAACTTAAGTTTATTTAACTCGAGCCAATCCTTCAAATTATGCGTAATTAAGCACTACATTAAACACTATTTTTCCGAATTGAACTTATTATAGTATGCTTTATTTTAAACTTCCATAACTTTTATAATTTAAGGATTAAGTATATGAAATTTGAAAATAAAACTCATCATATTTCTTTATTATTAAAAGATAAAATTTATTAAAATTTAATTTATATTTCTTTTATGAAAATATTGTATGAAAGTGGCAAATATATAAGATTATAAATATTTACTGATATAATTAAAAGCTTACATACTTTAGTATTTTTTAATGATATGATAATACTCAAAGCAATCAAGTTCATCAAGTTAACAAATCTTAAAAAAGACCAAAATGTCCGCATATTAGAAGTATAATTGAATATATGTATACAGGATGTCCCAGGGATTACTCGACAAATTGCGGAAGCATATTGTACAAATGCAAATAAGAAAAAAATATCATATAAACTTTGACTAGAGAAATGCTTTATTACAAAGTTATAAGCAAATATTGAAACGGAGCATGAAATAGATATCCATTGATTTTTCATTGTACAATATATGAAAGATCAAACATGTTTAGTGCAGAATATAAAAGATCGAACATGTTATCTTATCTGTGTATTCATATCATGTTTATTATTTTTAAAAGATTTAGTATGATTGTTAGGTTTACATAAATAGCTATTAGATTTTAATAGTTGTGTGAACTAGCAACTACTAAGCAACTACTCAAAATGCCAAGAATACTCTTAAATGAAGAATATACTGATATATATTTCTGCACAATAGAAAATCCGTGTTACTTGTTTTATATTCTGTTTCAATATCTATTTGTAACTTTGTAATAAAATATTTCTCTCTAGCTAAACTTTGTATATTTTTTCTTGTTACTATTAATAGAGTATCCTCCCGTAATTTATCGAGTAAACTCTGGAATAACCTGTATATGTATCTTTGACAAATAAACTCTCAAAACAAATGCTTATTAATGTTGTCTTTTGTTTTAAAAATCTAATTACAGCGTTATTGATATTTGACATGCTTACATTGAGCGCTTATAGCAGTGTAGCTAGTAAAAAGATAGATCTATCCATTCGCTCGTTCAGTGATGACTCATAAAACGGATAGATCTACTCGATCAGTCGGCAAAATGTTAACTAACATATTGTGTGTGCCTGTCGATTTCAGATCGACTCGGATATTGAGTCGGATACTTCTGTGTTTGACGTAAAATCACCAACTCGCGAAAACGGTAGAAGAAGCTCGACGTCGACAAATAACAATAATGCCCTACCAGGCGATACAACATCGACGCCAGGCAGCTCGCCGAAAGCAGTGCGAAGTAATTCGGAAAGCCAGAACACGCCTGAGAAGAAATGTGTCACCACAATGAGTGGTAACAACATAGCGTGATACTGTCAGAACCTTCGCTTTGAATTCCGATCAAGCCTGAAGAACTTGTGGGACAGTGCTCAAAGATTCTGGTGAGATTTCCTTTGATGAACGCTTAGAACGTCTTAACAGAAAAGGCATATAAATCACATTTATGCAAGGTCATTGCAACACAGAAGATTGAGGTCTAACATTATATATGAATATCTCCATCAGCAGTAAGCGAGAAGATCAAGGGGCGACATTGGGGATACTGCAGTCATTTGTTATGTGAACGAAATTTGAAACATCGAAATCTTTAGTGCAAATTCTATATTTACTTTTCATTTTCGGAATTAAGACATGCTTGATTGTGTTTCGAGAAATACATGCATAAAATTTTCTTTGAGCAATTCGAATCTAAACCATATCTAGAAATTAAAATATAATATATAAATGTAGATATCTCATTACTGTTCTATTCGTAAAATAAATAATTCTCCGCGAAAGAGATATTATTTCTAAATCGCCTCCAGATAAAATCATCATGAATAAAATCAGTGGTGTGTATGTTAATAAACAAGCCTACACGATGCGACACAAATGAAGAATCACACGAAGAAAGGGATTCAGGAAATGAAGTGTAAAGTATATTAAAGATGATGTGTTTGTTATAAATAGAGAGAGAGAGAGAGAGAGAGAGAGAGAGAGAGAGAGACTCTTAAGTGCAATGATATAACATTAGTATTGTTTTTTTTGTCACATTAGATATTATTATTACAAAGTGGCATTTCCCTGTACAATAATTACTGATTTTCATCTGTTAAGTTTATAAATAATGTTTTTGCATTAGGCATGTTTTATTCGTTAGCTAGAAAAATTACAAGTGCCGTTGTTCGGAATACGTTATTGTTATTTTGATAAATTATAAATTATGTTATGCAGATTCTAATTTCTGCTCATTCATATTTTGTTATTATAAGTTATAATGTAATCTTTTTATTGATTTTATAATTTTATTATATCAATCTCTCTTCAAAACAAACAAGTTAGCTAAATTTATACCAAATGCATTCCCACATCCATTGAAAAATATGAACCCGGTACAATCGAATGCAAAGACCGCGCGTCGAGAGATTCTTTCCACGCACGATGAAAAAAGAAAAAAAGCAAATTTTCATATAAATATTAAAAAATATTAATAATAAATACAAACATCAATCTCATATTATTATGCGCGAGAAAAAAATGAGTATATCCATATATATCATATACCCCGTATATCATATATACAGGATGTCTCAAAGTCGGCGCATTACTTGCTAATGACAAATTCTTGAGACTATTTTTTTTAGTAAAAATGTCGAGGAAAATCATCATTTTTTGTGTTTCCAATTTTTGCTATCATACAGCCATAATAAATAAGCTTAAATTTAGCATAAAATTCTATAAAAGTAAACTTTACCTAACAAATTGATTAAAGAGTGTTTTTATGTTTGTAATTTAAGAGTATAGTTTTATTAATTTTTTAGCATCACAAAGTTTGCAAACTTTTTTCCAATCACTTATAATTCGGAAATTATGATGCCTTGACATTTACACTAAGGAAAAATCATCTCTAAATTTCAAGAATCTGTCATTAGCAGATAGTGAGCTGGAAAATTTTGTATACGCAATGTATATTTACAGAGTATCCGGTAATAATCGTGTCACTTCTCATGTGCAGATAAAAAGGGTTATACTAAGTAGAAAAATCATCTACCGTTTTTCAATCTTTGCAATAATTAATGAAAAATTAACTAAAATAGATTGACCAATGAGTGCGGATATTTGAGTAACGTCGCAAAAGACGACCCATTATGATGCAATTTCTAGGCGCAAGGAAAGAAAGGAGCACTTTATGATTATAATCATAAACATATAGAATAGATCGGCCCTTTTGTCATGAGAGGCAACGTGGAATATGAAAGACAGCAATCTCCACTTTTTCTATCCTTGCTTAAATAAGAGCAAGGATAAAAACGAATGAGGAAAACATATGTGCATGAAAAGAGGCATTTGCTCTCTTGTCTTTACCTTCTTCTACCAGTCTCCATTACGCACTAAAAGAAAGAGGTAGAATGCTATTATTCCTTTATGTTTTTACGATGCCTTTTACGACAGGGACTATCCTATATATATATGATTATAATATTTTATAATATTATATTGCTGCTATCTATGGAGCACTTCCCTCCCCCCTACTCATTTTATCGCGTGCCTAATAACCGCGTCATATATGCTGTCCTTTCTCGCCACGCGTTAATACGCGCGCGCATTGATTGATTTTTTAAAATTTTTTTTTATTAATTATTGTGAAGATTGCAAAATCGTAGATTTTACTACTCAACTTAACTCTCTTTTTCTACATACGAGAAGGAATACGTTTATTACTAGATATATTGTACATATACATATATAGTGTATAGGGTGAATCGTTAGCAATTGCCTTCTAAGATATCTTTATAAATATTGATTTTGGACAAGAACATTTAAGACAAAAATTAAATTATTTTGAAAGAGCTACATTTTTGTAGTTTTACTTTTTATTAAGTGAAAGTGTCAAAAAGTTTTGAAGATCATCTCAAATCTTTTTAAGTAGAACTTTCTATTTTTTATTGCATATTCTTATAGCCATTTTTGAAACCATTTTAAACTGTAATAAAATATTTTTTTATTAAGTAGTTTTTGAGTTATTTTATATTTTAATCTGATATATTTTAATATAAAATATAAAATATTTAGTTTTTAATAATCTTACTGTAATACTTTTATGGACAGAATAATCAATGACAAATCAATTGGTATAAAAAAATTATTGTTTTTAAGAAAAAGTATATAATTATTTGCAATGTATTTTTTAACAATTTTTTGTTTTTCTACATCAATTGATTTATCTTATTATTCTGTATATAAAAGTATTACGGTAAGACTTTCAAAAACTAAATATTTTACGAGATATTTTATATCAAAACATGTCAGATTAAGATATAAAATAATTTGAAAATATTTTATTATAGAGTTTTGCAAAAGTTTCAAGAAGAATTATAAGATAATGCAATAAAAAATAGAGGATTTCATCTAAAAAACTTGAATTGACCTCAAATCTTTTTGTCGCTTCTATCTAAATAAAAACTAAAACTATAAAAATGTAACCCTTTCAAAATAATTTCAATTTTGTCTTAAATCTTTTTGTCTAAAATCAATATTTATGAAGCTACCTTAGAAGGCAATTTCTAGTGACTTACTCTGTATAGTTTCTCGCAAAAAGAAAAAATTATTGACTCGATAAAGAAATTTATTATAAAATTAAAACACATTGATTAATATAATTTATATAGAAAAAGAAATAAACATATGTGTATACACGCACGCACATACGTATGTAGATACATATCTACGCATGTATGTATGTGATAAGCATGCATATTGTATATATATCTATATGTATATATGTATTTATATATATTCATATATATATATGTATACATATACATATACATATACATATACATATACATATACATATATATATACATATACATATACATATACATATACATATACATATACATATACATATACATATACATATACATATATATATATATATATATATATATATATATATGCATGTATGTATATACATACATTGATCGAAATATGAATAAGACTTTTTAAATAGGAGCAGGATACTTTAACACTTGTTTATAACAATGATGGGCTGCTGTTAGTGAATGTATCTAGACCCGCTTTAAACTGCGCGTTTGTGTATAAAATCATTTGTTTAATAGTAAGCACGATGAATGAACAGAAGATGCCCGTCTCGATTGCGCAACGCATAGTTATTAAATTTTTAACGCACGAACGCATGAACGTTAGCTGAAATTTTGTGGGAATTACGCGTATAGCTCGGTAAGAACATTATCGAAGTCTCAAATATGTAAATGGCATAAGTTTTTTGTAAAGATTGAGAAAAAATTGCAAATTTAACTTATGCGCTTCGACAAAGACAAGCATTACGCCTGAGAATATTCAACAAATTCTCGATTTTATTGAAGACGACTGATGAATAACTGTTCGTAAAATTAGTAAAGGTATTGGCATAATGGTATACTTATTGAAATGTGCAAACAATTGTTAAGAATAAATTACAATTACAAAAAACCACGATGGATGCCTCGAATTTTGAATCAGAAAGTCCTAAGGGTCGAAATTTCTTAAAAGCACTTGGATCGTCATACAACAGAAGGAGATGCATTCTTGATACGTATTCTCACATATAATGGATTTATTTAAACCTTTTATAAAAACTTTAACGGAAGAAAGATTTTCCAACAACGATTAGATGAAAAATTTCGTGCGCAATTGACTTTGTACTCGTTCTACTATTTTTTATGAAGCAGATATAAAAAAATTGCTAATGCAGTGGCAAAAATTTGTAAAAATTAATGAATGCTATGTAGAAAAATAATTTTGTGTTAGTTTTCACGTATATTAATCGAATAAATAATTTTTGAAAAAGTCTCGTTTATATTTGATTCATTCTAGTATGTATATATATATATATATATATATATATATATATATATGTATGTATCTATGTGTATATATATATGTATGTATGCATGTATGTGTACACATATACACACATATATATGTGCGTGTATATATATATTAATGTATAAAAGTATCGTTTAAAATAACTGTTAAACGCAAAAAAAAGAAGTCCTTTAACAAACAGTCACAAGAGTAAATTTGATTTGATTTGATTTGATATACTGATCTACATCGATAATTCTCTTCTGTATGTTTTAATAATCGTAAGTGTTTGCTCGCTTTCTCTTCTTCTCTCTCCTCCCCCCCGCCCCCCCCCCCTCCTCTCTCTCTCTCGCTTTCTCTCTCTCTCTTCTTCCCACTTCAAACCGTAAAAGGTTTCTTCCTTAGAGCAAGAAAAAATATCCTCTTATAACTTTGTCAAAATTTCAAAAGTAGCACAACGTAATTATATACAATTTATCTTGATTTGTGTACTTTTGTATCAAAGTTTTTTATTTTTGTGTTCCTTACTTCTCTCTTGGAGCAAAAAGGAGCAGTTTCTTATAATTCATTCCAAATTACAAAAAAATATATGTGATTTAACTATATAAAATATATTCTCGATTTATATGCTCTTATATTAAATTGGTAAATAGGCGTATTAGATTACACCTCACGATGATTTTGAACTTGACATATGTTGTCAAGGACATAACTCTGAGTAACTTTTGCTTATAACTTAATCGGCGGTCTCTTATAGTTTTTGAAATATTTAATGTTAAAGTTTCACAGTTTTAATGTATTTTCTGTTATAAAATAAGGAAAAATAAAATTTGTTTACGTTGTATTTGTATAGATCAGACGTGGAAAAAATGTTTGTTTACATTTTCGGGGACGAAGCTTCTTGGACTTTTTCACTTTCCACGCAAAGCGAGATTCAACGCAAACATATGTCTAAATTTGCGATAGTGAAATCCGTCCGCAGGAGGGGTGATACAAACTGTTTCACGCATACTTTTTAATGCGTAAATATAAAGTGGAAATTATAAACCTATCCCACTTTGCAATAAAAAGTGTATGCGTGGAAGCAATGTGTTCCGCCCTCCTTCCTACGAGGGGGCTGCACTACCATTAAAATTAGACACATAGGTTAGAGTTAAACTCATCGACATATAGGATGGACTGCTGATGACCAGTGAAAGGGGAAACATACGAATAGAGTGAGAGGTAGATAATACGGGGTCACGTTCTTCTCTTTCTAACAAAACTTGATTAGTTGGAAAAAAATGCCAATCTTATTTGCCTCTCATTCTACTCGTACGTTTCCCCTTCCACTGATTATCAGCAGTCCATTCTATGTCGATGGTTGAACTCGCTTTGCGTGGAAAGTATAAAAACCCGAAGAGCTTCGTCTCTGGAAATGTAAACAAACACTTTTTCCACGTCTGATGTACGCAAAGACAATGTAAATAATTTTATTTTTCCTTATTTTATAATAGAAAAATCATTAAAATTGTGAAATCATAACTTTAAATATTTCAGAAATTATAAGAGACCGCCGGTTAAGTTATAAGAAAAAGTTACTAAGAGTTATGTCTTTGACAACATATGTGAAGTCAAAGTCATCGGTGAGATATAACCTAAAATGCATATTTACCAATTAATTAAAAATTATTATAAGAATTTAATTTCAACACTTGATATATAAGCACTTGATATAAATTAAAAATATATTTTACATTTTTAGATTATTTAATTTTTTATAATTTTAAACGAATTATAAGAAAATGTTTGCTACAAGAGGGAAATCGTTTAAGAGACATGTAGCATAAAATGTCTGAAATACCTTGATATAAAGTGCATAATTAGCGTATAATTTTATATATTTATTTTATAAAAGTTTGGTTTTAAGATGAGAAGACTATCTGACTATCCGACTGGCTGCCTCTTCAGCTTACCACCAAAAATTTTTTTTTAACTATAAGTGAGAATCTTTTTTTGTACATTTTTGAGAGCATAATTATATAATTTTGAGCGCATAATTATATAATTATTTCATTAAATTTTTGTAGACGGGAAAGAAGTTGCTAGATAACTAGTCCAAATACATAACATTTCTTCGATATAAACTAGCAATTTTAGTGAAAGAAATAAATCTTTTAATAACTTATATTTAATATGGCTATTCAATATTTTACTTTTGCCTTAATAAAATTATTAATGTTATCGTCACTTTAAAAAATTGCTTCATTGTTGAATAAATTTCTATTAAAAAAAAAATACTCACATTTGATAGTGTCATTATTTACAACAAAAATAAAGAAAAGAAATAATAAAAATTTTGATTCTCGCTTCTTTCAACATTTTTTGCGACTTTAAATGGTTTCAAAGTCAAGAATTGTTTTACGTTTACTTCAAATTAGTTAAATTTGTATATTTTTGTACTTTTATGATACATTAAAATAAAAATATAATTCATTTAGAAAACACAAAATAATTTTGATATAATCTACAAAAATTAAAACAAATTATATTATTAAATTCTACCAAAAAAATTAATAATAATAAAGAAAATTTTGTGTTACATTTTTCTCTTTTTTTTTAAAGTTATTTCAAATAGCATTTATCTAGAGAGACTATGTATACGTATACATACATATATACATATGCTTCGCAACTGATGATACAATCAAAAAGAGAAGATATTTTTACATGAAAATATAAGTTAAAAAAATAGAGAATAAACTGTTTTCATACAAGGTTTCATTTTCGAAAAAAAAATTTAATATTCATCAGATACATGTACACTTAATTATATCTGGATTCAATGGATCTCCTTATCTCTGTACGCATTAGCATTAATAAATATTATCATAGCAAGACTTTTTGATATAACTTCTATCAGAGTTTATCGATAAAAATTTTCGGTTTTTATTTTTCTATTAATTTATGTACGTACATATAATAATCGTAAGTATCATACGTAATTCTTACGCTAAATGCCCGCGACGATAACATTTCTGCCATAATTAATTATCAATAATTATAATACTAATATTTTCTAATCATTGAATTTCCGACAAGCAATTTATTGAAAAACTGTAAAGCTCGCAAAATATATATATTTTTTTTATCATTTCGTAAACGTATCTATTTCATTAAACATTCAAAATTTAAAAAAAAATATAGAGATTTAAATATATAAAAAAACATGCTATACTTAAATATTAAGATATTTGTACTTTAACATAAAAAGCACAGATATGTATAAGCAACATGCCGAAAAATCTTAAAGTTAATAAAATAAAATTACTTTTCAAGAATTTTATTTTATTATACACTCTCAAATCTGTTGATATTAGCAATGCTTTTAAAAACAGACAAATATAAGGATAGTATACAATGTTTCAGATCTGTTAAATTTAGATTCTGTAAAACGCATATGTACTTGACGAGTATCCAGAACTGTTTTTTTTTCTTTTTTTAAAAAACAATACTTTGTTTGAAAAAGATTTATTTGATATTTTCAACTTATTTTTTTATATAAGAATAAAAATCTCTTTCTTTCAGTTATACTAAAAAAGTTAAGAAATACTATATACAATATATATATATATATATATATATATATATATATATATATATATATGCAGGATTTTGTAAAGTAAAAGGTTTACCAACAACGAAAAGAAGTTTAATTCGGTCTTTAATACGAAATAAAATTAATATAAAATGAAATATGGAAACAGAAGTAATTTCTCGGAACTCGCGAAATTCTCATGCTCGACAATCAGTCTCGATAGCGCACGTCTTATCTAGCTCGTCTCTTGCACATGATTCGCCTCTCGCACGCAAATCGCGTCAGCCGTAGATAATCGATGTCGCGCGTGCAACATGTCAATCGATAACCAAATTGTCCCTTGATCGCGACAAAATCTCCTTCACAATAACTCAGGGGTTTTTTCTTCTTCTTATCATAGATTTTTTATTCTTCTTTTGGATCTTCTCGATATTTTTTTTCGCTTCCGCTCGCAGCTTCACTCGATTATTGTCAAAAGACAGTGACGATCTCGTCCTTAAGTAGTATCTTAATATCATTATCTTTGGTACGCGGATGAATGCCTAGCAACATCCAAAAAAAAGTCATCCCGATTCTCCTCTGTACTATTGCATTTAGGCACATTTGCACAGCATTTAGATGCTTGTATCACTTGCTTGGCTTAAGAGCCGATAGTTTCGTTCATAAAGGTATAAGCGTGCAGTTTACATGCTCAACTTGACCGTTCGCTCGAGACACTCCTGTGGTCGTCAGTTGAGGTTGTATTCTCTCTATCTATATTCTCTGATTGACAATTCTTCAAATTCTTTCGAAGTGAAAGCCGCACCTCTATCTAATACAATCCTTCTTGGATTAGCGAATGTATGTGACTATTTTCGTAGTCGCTCGACTATTTCCGTTGTGCTATTTCCTTGTCGATCTAATTGTGTATAATCAAGTGAACTTGGAAAACACATCTATTAGCACAAAAATGTGAGTGTAACTTTTCTTTGTCAACTGCAAGGGGCCCAGATAGTCAACATGGAAAGTATCCAGTGGCGTATCTCTTTTGCCAATCGAGCTCAAAAAGTTTTCCCATGTTTTCGCTCCGCTAGAATGCATGCAATTTCGTAAAACGCTTTCAACCTTAGGGCGTAAATTAGGGATCCAGTAATCCTTTCTCACTAGTGCCTCTGTTTTGGCAATTTCAAAATGTCCCTGCTTATGCGTCTTCTTGATCATCTGCAACTGCATGGCCTTAGGAACGACAAGTTCCTAATATCGACATCATCCTCCTTGTATAGCATTCCACCTCGAATCAAGTAACCTTCCGAACGATCCTGCTCAATCGCCTCGAATATTTCTCTTAAGTTGCCATCCGTGTTCTGGGCTCTCTTCAATCACGCAAGCATTCCTCCTTTGTATTCTTCGCTATCAAACACATCGGCAGTGAGTTTCGGCTAAGGGCATCAATTTGCATCATGTTTTTGCCGGGCCTATGCTCCATTTCGTATTGAAATTCTTCTAATGATAATGTTCATCTGGCCACTCGCACGCAAAGGTCTCGCTTTGACATTGCGCAAACGCTCAACAATTCGTTATAATTTTGAATTGTATTCCTAACAACTACGTGCAGAATCGCTTTAATGCTTTAACAATTGCTAGAATTTGTAGCTCGGATATTTCTCTTCTGCCGTGGTAATCTTACCACTCGCATAATGCACTGGATGCAGTGATTGATCTTCGCTGCCTCTTTGCAGAAGTATCGCCCCGAAATCATACATGGATGCATCAGTATGTAATTTGGTTTCTGCGCCTACTCGAAATAAATTCAATACTGGACTCTCGCTCAGCACGATCTTTAATCGCTTAATCGCTTTAATGGTTTCCAACTCTTCTAGAAACCTCTCAAAAAATATTTTTGCATACTCTAGCTTCGAGTAAAATCACTCAAACGCTTGTCTTTTAATCGCATATCAATCAAAAGCTTTGCATAATCGTCCTTTAGCCGGTACATCGTCTTCAGAAATCTCAATGGTTATTCCCACACATCAAAATTATTAGAGACACCGTCGAAATCACTCAGTAAATCGGCCACCGTCATTAAATTTACTCGTGGTCGGAGATGTTTCTCCATCGCTGCTTCTATTGCTCCACCAGCGGGATTCCTCTCTAATTGTTCACGCAATAATAAAATTTCACGTGAGATCAAATTCGCGCTCAGCAAGTTCTCTTTCTCGTTTACACAGCTCAATTTCTCGCTGTGATATTTCCTCTTGCGGTGTGCTCTCTTGCGTCTCATCTCGTCTATCTTCGACATTGCCACTCTCCATCCAGGAATCCGTCAGATTGGCCTCTTGCAATCGCAAAATTAGCTCCACCTTGGCACTCGTCATTGGCAATCCACGCGCCTTCAGTCTCTCCTTTAGTTCCATAATCGTTAGGGCATATTGTTCAAACATTTTCTTATTGTCTCTCGTCACGTATTCACTTCTGGAACGATGGAACTTTTTCGATTTCGAACCTTCTCGTCGCATGCCAACTCTCGGACGAGCCCCCAATGTTGTAGGATTTTATAAAGTAAAGGGTTTAGCAAAAACGAAAAAAAGTCAAGCTTAGTTTTGTCTTAATATAAAATGAAATACGGAAACAGAAGTCTCTTGGAACTCGCAAAATTCTCACGTTCAACATTCAGTCTCGATAGCGCATGTTTTATCTAGCTCGTCTCTCGCATACGATTCGCCTCTCGCACGCAAAATGCATTAGCCGTGGATAACCAATGATCGCGCGCGACATGTAAATCGATCGCTAAATTTGACACCATATTGACATACATATATATATATATATATATATATATATATATACACACACACACACACACACACACACGCACACGCACACACATATATATATATTATGCAATAACTTAAAAATTATACTTTTCTTACGAGAAATATTATATAAAGGATGTCACTTAAAAATTCCACAGTAAATACATAGTGTTATTTCTTACCAAAAAAATGAGTCAAAAAGTTCTGAATTATTTTTTTCTATAACACTTAATATAAGAATAATTATTAAGTACTTAAGCATACACTATCAGGCGCTTGGCTCATTGACGTGTATACGGCTGAAGATCAGCGCTGATTGGCTGACTATACTCAATAAATGCTTTATTAAGTGTCATAAAAAAATGATTAAAAATTTTTCATTTCATTTTTTGAAGTAAAAAATAACGCTACGTACTTACTGTGCGGTTTTTAAGTGACACTTTGTATATGTACACATATTATTAAAAAAAAGTCATTCAGAAATCATTTTCATAAACTAAAAGTTAGACTATTTTTAAATTGCTGTTGAAACTCAGCAAAAATCATCGTAGAAAAAAAATTAAAAAAGCAAGCGTGAAATTGAAATTGAAATAAGCTTGAAATTTAAATTTTATGTTTCAAAATGCTTTTTTTTAATTTTTTGCCTACAATATATTTTCATCGAGTATCTTTAAAAAAATTCATATATTTTGATAAAAAAAGATCTAAAAAAATTTTAAAAAGGCGTTTTGTAGACAAAATATTATAGTTTGAAACTTGACCTAAATTTTTTGAGACTATTTTTATCGGACTGTAGAGTATCCAAAATATGTAATTTTTATTAACAAAACAATGTGTTCTTTTTTTCAAAGCACAAAAAAATAAAAAAAAATTTAATTATTAATAACATGTAAAAGTTAAAAACTTCAAGTTTTAATATGTTTTATTAATTTTTTGTCCACGATTATTTTTTTGACGAGTTTGAGCAGTTTGAAAATAGTCCAATTTTTATCACATAAAAATCGTATTCTATTTTTTTCAAGTATATAATATTTAACAATCAATATTTTTTAAGAATTAATTAATATTTTAAGAAAAAAAATTATTTAAAATTATTTAAAAAATTATTTAAAATTTTTAATAAATAATTTCTTTAACAAAGAATATTTGATTCTTTCTCTTTCTCTCTCTCCTTTATTTTTCTCTCCCCCTTTCTATTTCTTCTTCTCTCTTCTCCCCCTATCTGCTTAAAGCACCTCTTCTCTTTTTAACTCCCTCCTCCCCTCTCCCTCCAGCCTTGCTCCAACCCCTCTCTCCTCTCTCTCTCTATAATTTGTTTCAACATTATCAAATAAAATCATCTCTAATATTCAATATAATTAAAATTTTTTTTCTTTTTATTAAATAAGAGATTTTACGTTTTTAAATAAAATTACATCATTTTTTATATTATTTCTTTTTAGTCTGTGTATAAAAATATTTCAAGTAAAATCATCAAAAGTTTAAGAGATATTTTATGTGTCTATATCTTTTTAACATACAACTTACAAAATATTTTGGTAAATATTAACAAAAGGGATCCAGTTCCAATAACTTTGACCTTGACATCTTTACTTTCTTGATCTTTAAAAGGTTGTCGCTCATTATATTATAAAAAATTATTAACAAATAAAGTTGATAATATAAAAGTGTGAATTTAATTCTATAATTTAAGTTTGGTATATTATGCAGATATAGGAAGTCACTCCCAATTTCCACAATTTTGAAATATGTTATCAAGGTCATCATCTTAAATACTGTTGTTGAAAAAATTCAACGGATGTTCGTTGTTTATTAAATAATTATTATTAATAAGAAAAATTTCCAAATTATATGTAATTTTCAGATACCAGATACATCTATGAAACGTATTTTTAGCATATTTATTTATGTGTTTGAATGCGGGACCCCATCCCAAAAAGACCAGTCGAAAAATTCAACTCATTTCTTAGAAATAAAATATTTGCGTTGAATAGTTCTTTTACATAAAAATAATATGTCAACAAATTACATATGTTGGTGGAAGAAAAATAGAGTCTCTACTTCATATGTCGAAGAGTGATTTATTACTTCTCGGATATAGATTGGGTGAGGTTAGTTTTTTCGGGATGGAGGTGCAGGCCTTTAATTTATTACACATAAATAAACTGCTAAGGCTCACTTTATTAAATGTATATGGTATGTCAAAAACTTACTTAGTAAATTTGTTTGTTACTATCTTTTTGATGAACAATGAGCAATGGCTAAAACCTATTAAGAATTATTTAGGGTGATGACCTTGATAGCATTTGTCAAAATCAAAGTTACTGAGGCTATGTCCATTGTTGTCAATATTTACCAAAATAAATTAACTTTGACATTTTAATAAAAGAAGTTTTGAGAGAAAACAAAAGAGAGACATTTTTTATTGCAATTTATTACTTGTTCTAAACATACGCAAACAGATATAATTTTATATCAATATTTGTCTATCAATTTAGGTTAAATATTTAAGGTATTATTATATATTAAATATTAAAAATATGTATTATAATAAATTTGTATGTGTATGTGTGTATATACATACGGACATGCATACGCACACACACACATACACGCGCACACACGCACACGCACACACGCACACGCACACACGCACACGCACACACGCGCGCGCACACGCACGTACACACACAAAGAAATCTGTTATTTATTAATTGGAAATATGCTGGACCACAAATCATATTGTTGCGTCCGCGGATCTATAATCGATATATTGATAGAAACGCATCCAATACAACCGGCATTTGCGTACCACGTTGCAAATAATAAACACTCTTTTAAAAGGAACTAAAGGAACTTTAATAATAACAGAGAACTCAATCAAACACAGAAAATACAAGTCAGATAATAACGTAATAATAAAGTAATTGAAATCATAAATATATCTGCATGGAATGACATCCGTGGACGAGTATTATATCGCAAGGTGCCAGCTCTTTTTCCAAGAGATGTCTGCCGTTTTTATTAAACAAAATTTTGCCAATGCGCTTAGAGACGATCTCTCGGAAATATAAACATACTTTCGAAAAAAAATAAATCAAACATACTGGTATAAAATCCAGGGACGCAACAATATTTATTGTAAAGATAAATATATTTTTGCATATATGAGGTGTCCGACATGTAACTGACCAATCGAAAAGTGGAGGTAGATTGGGTTAAACTGAGTCAAAAAGTTCTGTATTTTGCAAAATTTGCAATAATTATTGCGTTATTAATTAAAATATGTGAGCTAATGAGCGTGTTGAAAAGCGGTATCGGCAGACATATACAACGATTTGTATCTCTTAGCAACGAAACTATCATCTAAGCAAGAGATGATTGCGTAACTCTACCTCTTGTTTAGATAATGCTTTTGTTATTAAGAGTATCCAAATTAACTATCGTACATGCTTGCCGATACCTTTCTAACGTGCTCATTAACTCACATATTGTAATTAATAACGCAATAATTATTGCAAATTTTGCAAAATGGACTTTTCAACCCACTCTACCTCCACTTTTTGTTTGGTCAGTTACATGTTAGTTACATGTCAGACATCCTGTATATCGAAAAAGATATATATTTTCTAATAGTTTAATATAAAGTATATTTGTTGATTATAAGTAGACATCGGATATAATTAGACATCTGCATATTTTTTTAGAAAAAAGATTAGAAAGTAAGATCAAAATAGAAATTTATTTTGTCGAAAAAGTATTTTAAAAATGCATATTTAATTGTGCATATTATGGATATTTGCATATTTATGCGTATTTGCATACGTTGTGCATATTTGCATATTTTGTGCATATTTGCATATTTTCATATTTTATAAATATTTTAAATAATAATTTTATGTATCTTATAAGATTAACGTTTTTTTTCATTTCCTAGTTTATTTTCTATATACAAGATAATTTTTTGGCAGATAAACATTTTCAGTTTTGAGAAAATATTATTGTTTAGTGTGATTTAAATTATAATTTTTAAATATTTTATTTTGAAAATTAATAGTTATTTTGTATAATTTGTAATATTTTTTCCATCAATTTTTCCACATTTTTTATAATCATATAAATTTCCAAAGTAATTATGTTAATTATATTAAATATATCAACACTTATATACACAGTTGGAAAATTTATTTTCTTGTTAAAAAACACATATCGGTTAAAATTTTTGTGTTAAATATTTAACACATTTATGTATAATTAAATATATTTCTGTTGTATTAATTGAACTCAAATGTTAAAATATTTAAACAACCAAAAAAAGTGTATAATTAATACAGATGTACACATGTCTTTAATTTTAAATAATAGATTTATTATCGACAAGATTTATCTGTTAAAATTTACAGAAAAAAAATATTGATTTTATTCTGTAATAAAAGTGAGTCATTGCAGACTATCAATAACTTTTTTTTTTAAGTTTTATTATTAAAAATATGTTGATTTTATACAAAATTTATTTCAAATTATTAAGAAGTTTGCTTTCGTTTTATGTTATAATATTAGCATAATATCACCATTTAACATATCTATATCTTATGTTAAATTAACACAAAAATTTGTGTGAACTATTTGGAATATGCAATATATTTTAAATTTAACATAAATACAAATTTAACATAATTTTCTAGCTTATAAGTAAAATAATAAAGAAAAAATAAATTTATTCAATTTTAGAAATGAATAATACTTTTATAGTAATATAGATTATATAATTAATATAAAAAATAGTTTTTATAAGAACATATTTAGGCATATATAATGCATATTATTTTACTTATATTTTGCATAGAAAATGCATATTGATATATGTTGTAATATAAATAAGTTAGATATTTTTTTTTAAATAATTCAAATTTTGTTAATTAATTGTTTTTCTTTAATAATAAATTTCTGCATAAAAAATCCGATGTCTATTTATAATTGTACTGATTGCGATTATTAATAAAGAAAATATAACATAAAAATAATTTATAAATCCAGAAATTTAGCCAAAGTCAAAGTCATTAAAAGAGCGTCCATACTCATATCTATATTGATTATTCTTCACACAGAGACATATCTCGAGATTATCCCTATCAACTTCTTAGTGAGAAATAAGATGTACCATAAATGCACGTTGAGCACTGTTTTTAAACAAAGGCTTATTACATAAGACTACATCGTGATAGATGTTTACATGAAAAGAAGAGAAAAAGCTAGATATACATATAAATTAAAAGGGATGGAGTAGTTGAGCACCCGATTATTCTCGAAACCAATATCTTGAAGGCCATCAATTTTTAAGAATGAGATGCATGCTTTTTGGAAAAAAAGATTATTCTTTAAGATAATTCTTAATTATATCACAATCTTTTTATTAATTATATTATATATTATATAATTAATTTTTTAGATTAGATTATATAATAAGCGAGATGTCAAACATGTAATATAATTGCTCACATGCAAATCAAAATTATAATTTTTTTTTTCTTTAGGGATTGTTGGAGATTCTCCGATTCTCGTTTTAGATATTATCTATTATATAACGCATGACAATTTGTTCCTATAAATATTTGAATAAATGTCTGTAAGCTATCTTTACAATATGTAATACAGAAAGAGAGAATTAACAATTTTCATTTTTGCAAAAAGTAAAATTTTGCGGGACATAAAGCATGGCGGTGTTTCTTAGCTAAAGTTCAGCTAAAGGTAGACAATTTTATTTCGATTAGACATTAATTTTATTTCAATTAGACATTAATATTTCATATCTTCAAGTAGATATATATATATTATATTGTAAAAAAAATAGCAGGATATATCAAAAATATTGTTATAATGAAAAAAATAGAGTAAAAAAATTTTATAAAATCGTTAACCCTTAATTCTATGTATAATTTTTATATTTTGCGCCTCTATTTGCAATACATAAATATTTTATATATATTTAAATAATTAAAAAAATTATCTATTAATATTTATCCAGACACATTTACATAATCGCACAATGTATATACATAGAGAAATCAGTCGAGCAGATGTCTAATATAAAAAATGCTTTATTATATTTTTTATATTGGACACGTGAATGATTAAGTTTTTCTGTGTACATATATATTATATGCTATTGTACAAATTGATATAGCTATGCCTTTATTTATGCCTTTATCAATGCGCACATCAATTTTATACAAATAAAATATATCAATATTTTCTCTTTGTCGCTTTTCAGAAATCAATTTCCAATTATTTCCTTTAATCGTCGTAGAAATAAATCATTAGATATTGTTAAAAAAAAGCGAGTTTTAGTGTTAGTAGTAAAGCGTTAAATGCACAAAGTTTGGATAATTTATAAATGAATTAGGTTTGAGTTTATTGCGTTTTTAGTCATATGATAATTATATCAACAAGAGTTCAGGAAATTAACAATGTCATTGATCGAATACAGGCATTATTAAACTGCGATAAAATAATCATTGTCTTTTATGATAGAGAAAAGTGATATTCTCTAAAATCACTTAACGGTATAAATTTTCTTTGTTTGATATTTTTTCGTTAACGATTCAAGTTTAGTAATATAAAGCAATTCATCTATTAATGTACGAGAATGAAAGTAATAGAGAGAGTGTGTGATATAAGAAAAAAATTATTCTTATTGTTTTAATGAATGTGGACACAAATATATAACATAGATGAATGTAGACACAAGCAAATAACATAAATTAAATTTACAATTAGGATAAACTTGCAATTATCTATTAACTAATTGCGGTTAAATATGCAACTCATATATATGTATATCTATATATATGTATATATAGTGTGTGTATATATATGTATGTATGTATGTATGTATGTATACACACACATATACACACACATACACATACACACACACACACACACACACACACACACACACACACACACACACACACACACACATACGTGTGTGTGTGTCTATACTATATATACATACATATATATACACACAATATATATATATATATATATATATATATATATATATATGAATTTTATATTTAACCGCAATTAGTAAATAGATTGCTTATGCTAATTGTAAATTTAATTTATGTTATTTGCTTGCATATGTTTGTGTCCACATTCATTAATGTAACGAGAATCTTTTTTTTTATATTATACCATTCTCTCTATTACTTTCATTCTCATACATTAATAGACGATTTGCCTTATATTTCCAAATATATATATATATATATATATATATATATATATATATATACATTTACATAATGCGTATATTATAATAAGGAAATTGAAGAAAGGGAAGTGTAATAAAAACAAATGAAAAGGGGCGATTAAAAAAAGAAAAAGAAAGAGAATGTAAAACAAATTACCGGCCATATAAATTAAGATTTTATATTGTGCAAATCTGAATGTGAGGAAGGTATTTCATGTGCACAAGTATTTCGTGTGCAAAAAATAATGTTAATTGACAGATATACCACTAATGACTTTGATTTCAAAATATATTATAAGCAAATATATTATGAGCAAAAAAAAATACCAATTATAATTTGTTTATATCTTAATTGATGTAATTTTGTATAATTTTTGAGATATACATATGTAAAAATTCAGTATAATATATAAAAGTACAATAATATATAGGGTTAGTAAGAAGCTTTATGAGTTTATAGCTTTATAAGTTTATTTTCATGCAGAATGTAATCACAATAAACATTCAATATATTTGCCGTTTATTAACTCCATTTATTTATTATATATATAATTTTTTGCAATAATCTTCGATTAAATTTATATTGAAGATAGTCTAAAAAATAAACCGAGAAATTCATTTTTAATTATAATTAATTAAAATTTAATTAAATAAAATATGTACTCTATCTATCGCTGGTCTTATTTGTCTTTTTTTAAATTTATTTTTTCTAATAAAAATCTCCAATTTGTAATTAATGATATAGGAAAATTGCTTCATGTAGATAATTTTAAACATATATAAAGCCTCTCTTCCGTAATAATTATTGCATTTTTAAGACATACGTATCTCAAAAATTAGATATCATCAAATAAAATATAAGCAAATGTTAATTAATATTCTTACTTACAATGCATAATATAGTTCCTCGTATAAAAATACAAATTTCGAGATAAATCTTTTACTCTTATTATACGAAAGAATAAAAACTAAAAAACTAAAAACTAAAAAAGAGATCCATATAATAAGCGACGAATTGATCCATAATGATATTTAGATTGATATTTTGCGAATATAGAAGTCAGAGATTTGTTATATCGATTTCGACAAAATATCTCTCTGATAGCTATATCGCTTATATATTTGCAAAATATTATTTACAAAGGAAAGAACAAAATTATTTGCTATCTTTCTCACACGTGTCATTGACTTATTTTTTGATTCGCTTTTGCGAGATGTCACCACGATCTGCCATGCTAGTTAAAAGATATACAAAGAATTATAAAGAAGATTAATATATTGAAAATCATATATTTAAATTATATATACTATCTTGCAACCAAGCGAAAAGCTGCAAGAACCAATAACAATCTACCTTATTTGACATCTTTTTTCAATATTTAGCATCTTTTTTTGAAGAGTGATTGCGCACATGATTTTTTGCATTACATTAGGTTGCGAGAAGAATCATGTCTTAATCTTCTTTTATATAACCTTAATACGAGTGATCATATAATCAATCATGCAATTGCAATGGCTATAAAATCAGTACTTGTCCAAAGAAACTATTTATCAAAAATTTATTGACAATGATGAATAAATGTGATAATTATTCAATTCAAAGGAATCGGCTCCAATGATCTTGATCTTAACGTACATTATAGAGATTATCTTTTTAAGTAATCTTCAAAAGAGTTTAACTGTTGCTCATTGTTTATTAAAATGTTACCATATTATAAAGAATATAATATAATTATAAAGAAGTTTGAAGAATAAAACGTCGATATCGATCAATAGTAAATTCAATTGTTGTGCCTCTTCCGGTACAACGGGAATTTGGAGATGATCCAAAGGTTCGGCTCATCTTAGTTGGGACTCCGAGTGTAGAGAAACTCAAGACAGAGATTTCATGTAAAAAGATATATTTGAACAGCTTAGTTGTTATTAAAGATCGATTGGATAATGCTTCAGAGACGAATAATTTCGGCGCTTTGCGGAATCTCACAATCACTTTGTATATATGTGTCACTACTTCAGATCGGATTTGCATACCCTCCCTACGAGGGGGGGGAGGAGCGGAACATACTGCTTCTACACATATACTTTTCAATGCAAAATGAGATTCCACATGGGTTGACAACTTTTCATGCAAAGCAAAGTTTCACATGGGCTTACAACTTTTCACGTGAGGTTCAACTCAAATCTATATATTGATAAGTGCTTTTATGAAGTTTTTTTGTTTCCTGGAATTTGGTTCACGTATTTTCAATTTATTTCTCACATCAAAAACAACTGAGCTTGTGTCCGATCGAGTTTGTGATCGATCAGGAAATATTGTTGTATTTAATCTGTAATGTATGCATGCAATCGGGACTCACTCTCTATTTCACTCTACATCGCCCCCTGCTTCCAGTATGAAATGAAGTCTATTCATCTTGCACGGTTCTACATGGAGATTTTCAACTTTTATACTTTATAAGATTTATTCTATACCGCGATACCGCCGATTTTCATTCTCGGGATTATTTCACTTGATACAATTCTCTGTTGCATATTGATATGATTATCTCTCAATTATTTCCTCCAAATGACACCTAAGGGTCACTTTGACCACTGATGATAATATATCTGAACATAAAATTTCCCTTTTAAAATCCAGGATCAAAAAAGGGATTTCCATTTTTAAAATCAAAGTTGATCTTCAATTGATCCTCAAGGAAAAGTTTAAGATCAAGTTCAAGGTCACCAAAAGATATTCCTTCATGATTCCTACAATTTTTGTTCGAGTCATTTTCCGTAAAAGTGCGTACTTCTGGAAATCAGGTGGGAATCTCATTCTTTTCGAATATCCTGTATATATATGTGTATATATATATATATATATATATATATACAAAAGTCATTATTATTATCTGATCAGATCCTGCACTGAATAATTATTATCATGGAAACATTTCAAAAATATTATCAAATATTTCTTCAAAATTTATTTTAACATTTTTATGTATGGTAAGTTTAATATAGCAGCAATATTTTTAATCTATTACAAATTTTATTTTTAAAATAACGTTAAAGCAATAAATTTTGTGTTGTATTAATATGTATTTAATATGTATCTTTTATATTAATTCAAACTTCTAAATTATAACAAAATATTACAAAATTAACTATTATTTGAAATAGTAAAGTTCATTCGCTTACCATTATCCGCTGTTCACTATTTATACTCGTATTCATAGACTTTTATAATATTATATAGAAATATATATATATATATATATATATATATATATAGGGTATCCTAAATTAATACGGATAAAACTCGTGTGCAGATAAGAGCGGACCAAACTAAGTCGAAAATTCTTTTACCATTTTGTTGTACGATGTTTAATAAGAGAATTATTATTGAGTAAAATCTGATCAATCATTGTCGATCTTTATCCGGGCGCACTGGTAGTGTGCACGAACTCTCAGCTGTTACAGTACGGTTTACCGACGTGCGCCCGGCTAAAGATCGGCGATAATTAACCAGATTTTACTCAATAAAAATTCTTTTATTAAGCAATGTACAAAAAAATTATAAAGGGCTTTTCGATTTAATCTGGACCGCTCCATCTGCATACGAGTTTTGTCCCCATTAATCTGAGACACCCTGTATATATACAGAGTGTCCGATAATTCGCGGATCATCCTTTAAGGGAAGATAGGGGGTGTTATTCTGAATAGAAAAGTCCTATACCATTTTGTGATTTTCTCAATATTTAAGAAAATATTAATTTTAAAAGATTAGCCAACGAAGTGCCGCGAAAAGCTCGCGGCGCGAAGATGACTCCCACTATCAATTGATACTCGGTCCGCGACAAAGCAATGAGAGGAGTTTGCGAGCATGCTTCGCTATGGCAACCGAAAGAATTACACACATATTGCGCGTTCTGTTTAATGTAATCTTTTCATTATGTGTGTAATTCTTTCGGTTGCCATAGCGGTTTCGGTTGCGAAGCATGCTCGCAAACCGCTCCTCTCATTGCTTCGTCGCGGATCGAGTATCAATTGACAGTGGGAGTCATCTTCGCGCCGCGAGCTTTTCGCGGCACTTCGTTGGCTGATCTTTTAAAATTAATATTTTCTTAAATATTGAGAAAATCACAAAATGGTACAGGACTTTTCTATTCAGAATAACACCCTCTACCTTCCCTTAAAGGGTGATCCGTGAATTATCGAATACCCTGTATATACAGGATGTTCCATATTAACCGCATCACCTCTCATGTGCAGGTAGAGCAAGTAAAACCGAAAAGAAAAGTTCTTTACTATTTTTTTTCTATAACGCTTAATAAAGGAGATATTATAGAGTAAAGTTTAGCTAATTTGATCAATCTCAACGTGATCAATCGGGGCCGTGGTCATTTGGGATCATGGCCAATCGGGACCGTGACCAATCGGGACCCTGGCCAATCGGGACTGTGGTCAATCGAGACCGTGGTCAATGTGGTTAATCGCAACGTGGCCAATTGGGATCGTCAACGAGACGCTCCCGACTTTATTCAATAATAATTTCTTTATTAAACGTTGAAGCGTGTAAAGAACTAAGAAGAGAAAAAAATAGTAAAAGATTTTTCTTCTCGGTTTTACTTGATCTACTTGCACACTAGAGATATGATTATGTGATACGATTATTAGAGGACACCCTATATATACATATATATTCTATTGTTACATAGAATTTTGTGCTCGTATTCAATTTTTTGTCATAAGTATATAAATCTTACAAAGTGTGGCTAATAACATTGTAACAATTATTTTTATCAATTTAATTTTTGATACAATTTTCATACAGAGAATTTCATATTAAACTAATTTTTGGAAAATTGGATAAATAAATGTTCGCTTTTCACTTATTCAGACAGAAATTGTACGAATAATTGAAATTATATTTTTCTATATGCTATAGCTCTAAGAGGCCGTGAAGACTTGATTAGAAAGATAATGTAACAAGCAATTTAACTTTATCTAACGTGTTTTAAACTTCATCTAAATTGTTCAAAGCATAAGAATATTATTTAAAGGAAACAATAAAATTATTGGGAAAAAATAAAACAATTGTTTAAGTCAAAAGAAAAGTCAAATTCTTTCAAAAATATTTTAAAATAAACATATGTACGTTTTTTGAAAGTTATACAATTGTATTTGTTTATTCAAACATTAGTTGAGTTGGATTATTCTAATAATTATATTTCTTTAACATCAACAAAATTTATTAAATTCAAAGAAACATTTTTCTTTATGTAAGAAAAACATTTGCGTAACATTAGACGCAATCTTAAGACACTTCCATTTTAACATAAACTTTAAAAGCAAAATTTGTTCATAATGACATTGATTGTTCATAATGACATTATAATATTTCAACCTATATACTTAACAACATTACATGTTACTAAATATCGTTGTAATAACGTTTATCAATGATTTTTTGCTTATTTGCTTATTTTTTGCAGCTCACGCGCTGATCGTAGTAAAATGTTTCATCGCAAGAAGGCAGGCATTTTTATACAACAAATTCCAAATATATCATACTTTTAAAACATTAAAAGCTAGGTTAAATAATAGAAAATTTTTATAAAGATTTATAAAACAATGCAAATTAAGCGCATGCAATTGATTTATTATCACATGTTTTCTTGTTAACGTTTTCTTGAATGTGCATTGTTTTATTTGGAGCATGTATCCCGGGCATCCTGCTGAATTTCACGATACTTAATAACAATCTGATAATGGAACATGATCAGACGACAATAATATATAAAAAATTCTTTTCCAAAATTGGATATGTCTTATATTTAATTATGTTAAAATAATTCGTACAACGCTATATAAATAATAAAACACTTCTTTGCTTTTTTTAAATCAGTCTTTAAAAAAAAACAAATTGTTTTATAAGAACATCAGAAATTCGGAAAAGTACACGATGAAATCGAGCAGCTCGCTGCGATGTGCCTCACATCGTCCTCATATTCGAGAACGCGTCATATTGTAAGATATGATCTTACTAAGTGAAAATTTCATGATATTTATTATTATATTATGCTTATTGATATGCTTGGCATATCTTAATATTCATTGTGCGTTTCTCATGATCTCTCGACGTGACGCATTTGCGTTTATCATGTGTATTTATTTATCACTTCAATCTTTTGTAACCCGCGATAAACGAGGTCCAATTAGTATCAAGCTTTAGTAAAAACAAAAAGAAAAAAGCTAACTAAATATTCATAATATTGTGATTATACCAGACAAAAAAAATATTTAAAGAAAAGGAAGTCGATATCTTAATGATATCGTTTTTTTTAGATATCCATCTAGAAAATTGCATTAGGATATAAATTATAATTAAAATCATTTTTGAAACAACGCTTCTTTAACAATATTCATCGTATGCTTACTGATTGCAAGAGATGCATCATCGATCGTCTTAATTGTCGGATCTCATACGCATCAGCACGCAATTCCCCATTATCATTTATAGATTACATACAAAATTTAGCGAGTAGCATCGGGCCTCGAGAAATCATGTCAAATTTCGCACGCGCACGCGTTGATGATCGAAGAAAATAAATGTGACTTTTTCACAGTGTCAGAAACACCTTTCTATATGAGTTTCAATTCATAAAGTAAAACAAACGATCGTGTGTACGTGTGCGTGTGCGTGTGCGTGTACGAATGCGTTTGCGTACATGTGTGAATCATATTAATTATACGTCATTAAAGCAGCAACGTATAAATCTCGTGACTAAGTAAAGAGAAAATAAAGAAAAGAAAAAATCAACTTAATGCCTATCTAAATTGAAGTGAATCTATCAATGGACATAGTTTTGCAGAAAGAAGAAAATTAACTTCAAAATAAAATATTTTAAATACAAATATTTTACAAAAAAAAAGTTTCATGAAATAACTAAAAATAAAATAATCAGTTTTCCAAATGTGTGCGTAATAGTTGATTTCTAACAAATACTTCAAATATGTAACAATATTATTCGCCAAAAATTTAAAAATCTAAAAATTAACAACTAATTTCTTTCTGCATAATTAGATCCAATTTCAAATTATATTTTCTTTTACATATTTAATATCATTTATTATTAATGATTAGTCACATTTTGAATACCTAATTTTCTTTTAATAATAATGCAATAGACTTAGAGTACTAACGATATTAAATTAGAAAACTGACAAATAAGAGTCGAAGTGCGGTTATTAGTGCGCAATTTTTTTGTTTTATTCACAAATATACATTAAATATATATATGTATATATATATATATATATATATATATATATATTTTAGACAATTCTTTGGTCCATTTTCAATAAGATAACAAAATACATATAAAAATCAAATTTGTATTTGATTTGGGTTTTGGTGAGTCGTTCTTCAGTATCACTTGTCATTTATCGATTTCAATTTTGATTTTTATATTTATAATATAAAATTTAATTTTTATATTTTGTTATTTATGCTGAAAATGAACCAAAAGCGCTCCAAAACGTACATATTTAATACAAGCTTGTGAATAAAATTTAAAAAGTTTGCACACTAATTACCGCGCTGCCAATTTCTTTACTTAGTATTTTTTAAATAATAGTGAAAATATTGCAAAATTATAATTGAATAATTTAAAAAATTTTTTTTGTATTATGAGCTTTCTAGTAATCGCGCGGATGTAGTATATGCTGAATATTTAATGATATCTAGACAAAACAGACAATAACGGCTGTGTGAACAATATTTTTTTCAGCAATCTATTCTAGTATAATCACGTTTTCCTTGACTTGCCTATCTAAATCAGATGACCACAGCACATCCGCTCGATATAACCATCCAACGCAAACATTAATAATATATGCTTTACTAATTGTATATTATCAGAATTACAATAAACTTTTGATCAATATAGCTTGCATGGGCTAATTACACTGATCTGCTTTGGAATGCAAGATTTTTCACACTTTATATAATTTCCAAAAATCTAGGAGTTGCGTTTTAGCATCTCATTATTATAAACTACGTTTTGGAAAAATGTCAAGAGCTCATTATATTATATCACGAGTACATTTCATTCGCACGTCATACCAGATGCAGTTAGCCTGAAGAAAATAAGCGCTGATACATTCACAGTAAACTATTTTTTTACGAAGGATGAATCCTGCCTTTGCGATTATATGCCAATACCGATTATAATAAGCAATCTACTGTGGATAACTAGATCTTCATGCAAATGACAAAGGACAACAATATAAGTACGTATTGTAATTCGAGCATTTGACAGGCCGACGAAGTAAGCAAAGTATATAAACAAATACGGACATATACACGTATATACATACATATAGTTTTGAGCGTATTTTATTTGAGCGTAAATTATTCGCGTATCATGAATTAATAATTCAAAACAGAATTTTGTACAATGCAATAACATCCTACGGATGCATAATAATTTCATAAAGATAATACAATGTTAAATATGCGAGATCTATGTATTTGCATTGTACGAAATTCTGCTTTCGTTTAAAAAAAAAAAAAGATAAATCTTGATATTATCGCGACTTCATCGATTTCAATTTTGACTATGTTATCAAGGATATGACTCTGAGTAATTTGTTAAAAATTTTAATCGTCGCTCGTTATTTATTACAAAGTTATTAACAATTGAATAATATATGATAGAAACACATATTAAATGCGATGATCTAAACTTTTCCGAGCATGAACATTATACAGGATGGCTGATAATAATCGCCCCATCCATAACGTGCAGATAGAGAGAATTAAAGCAGAAAACTCCTTTACAATTATTTTATAAAATTATTATTATTGAGTAAAGTCTGGTCAATCATCACCGATCTTTAGCCTGTCAGTGAGCCGCGCTGTAACAGCTGAACACTCACGCACACCACCAGACACGCGGCTCACTGACATGAGCTAAACATCAGCAATAATTGGCCAAACTTCATTCAATAATAATTCTTTTATTAAGCGTTATAAAAGAATGATAAAGGATTTTCCTGCTTGGTTTAATCCGTTCTATCTGCACATTACGGGTAGGGAAATTATTATCAGACATCCTGTATATTTAAATATTTAGTTGTATTTTTAAGTTATTAATTGTATATTTAAGTAATTGCATGGGCGGAGAAGGGCCTTTAGGATTAAACCAAAGAGTGGCTGCAAAATCAATGGAGATTTTGCTCGTCTTTGATCCCGAATTTAGAATTGGATTGTGTACCAAATGGATAGGTTATGATGAGATATTAATAGCAAAAAAATTTTTACTCTAAATATACGATTGGTTTCATCGATATGGACGAGTTTTAAAGTGCTCATAATCCATTGACTTCCCAGTTCATTCGCTTCAAAGTGCAAATTTTCAGAGAGATAGGATTTCATATCTAGGGATTTTTTGGATACCTTACTACAAATATAAGTCAAATTATCATATTTTGAAATTCAAAATAACAGATCAAATCTGAAGAACACTAAGAAATCAGAACATTGTTTCAATGATTGTCCAATGTTTTTTTTTATTTTCATAAATATCGGTTTTTTTGAAGTGCTATTCACTGATTTTGTGAATTTTAGCATCTACAATTTTTTTCTAGAATTTCAATGTGTCATATCAAATCGGCAATTTTAAGTTTATTTTTAATTTATTTTAATTTTAAATTTCAAAAATCTTACTTAAAATTCGCAACCAGTGATCCAAAAAATTCCTGGATTTTTATAAAAATATTTTTTTAACCAAAATTTTGTAAAAGATGTGGGAAACATTCAATAATTCCATTTTTGTATTTACAGACAAAAATAAAACCGGATAAGATTCAATCAAAGAATACTATTTTACATATAAAAGTAACGCTCAAACTGACGATTGTTGTAATCACGTGATGACAATTATGTGGCTCTTTAGATATGGACAATATTATGGAATATTATGGAATACATATACCAATCCTGAAATCTGTGATATATCTATAACTTTTTCTAAAAAACAAAGCCAAGAAAGATAAGTTTGTAGTATGAGTCTACAAATCACCGATTTAAGAAACCACTAATGAATAGTTTCATGAAAAATTCAAGCGATTTTGTTAGGTCGCCATTTTAAATTTTTATCATTTGACTTTGGATTCGTAATCAGTAGCTCAAAAAACCTCTGGATATTAAATCTGAAGCTATCATGCTGATATGAAATTCTTCAAAGTGTACGATTTGAGGCGTTAATGGATTGCTATCACTTTGACTCTCTATATCTCTTAAATCAATTATACATTCAACATAAAAATTTTCTTAATGTCTTATTATATTAATGTTATTTTATTATACAATGCGATTAATGTCTTATTATACAATTATCACACAATTCAATTCCAAATACGCGAGTTCCAAAACGGGTCATTTTTGCGGTCTCTCTTTTAGTTTTAAATCAGAAATAGATTTGAATTAGGTTATATTCTTTGGAAGTGAAGTCCCTCATAGAGGGAGGAGGGGACCCACTGTGTCCACGCATATACTTTACAACGCAGATCTACCCCACAATTCTTGTGTGGGTGAAAAAGCTTGAGCATGGACGCGGTAAGTTTCGTCCGAAATACATATATGCAGTCTTATGTTGCAAGCATTGGTTGGTCACTATCTTCAATTGTTAATAACTTTGTAATAAGCTTCAAAAATTTTTTGCAATTTACTCAGAGCCACATCCTTAACAACATATGTCCAAGTCATTGAAATTGGTGAGGTTGGTACTAATATCAAAATTAATCAAAATAAATAAACCAAAAAAATGATACGTGACGGATCCGTAAATCCGCAAACACATTTCGCAATTAATTTTTCATACAATTTGTCATGTATCAATACATATGTGTATATTATTGTTATATTATTTAGTGAATTATTTATTGAATATACCGAATCATGCGCTGCATTTACCCATTTACTATACGTTTTCCTGGTGGTCCATGCGTAATTTTATTTAATACGGAATATGTTAAGATGTCTATAACTTAGCGCGGTATAATTAATATTGATAGTTATTTGTCATATGCAATAATTATCTACATAAATTATTATGAGAATTATTAACATATTATTATTCATATGAAAATAAATTGCGCATTTCTGATAAACGAATAAAAAACACGAAAGGATAGAGAAATAAAAATTGTATTTGTTGATGGCCAATATCAAATATGTATAAAAATAATAATAATGCAACACTACTAAAAATAAACAAATAATATTAAATTTGCTCGTTTTGTTAACCTACCTTAATAGTAATCGTATTCTGAATACTAAATATGCTGATTAATAGATTTTTGTTACGTTAATATAATTTTGAAAAAACATCCGACCAAGGACTAAAAGAGAATATTATTTAACTTGCCTTTTGTTTGTTGTGATAGATGAAACCTCTGGCAAAATTACAGATAGCAATCTTCTTCATTTAAGACTATATAATACAAAACTGGTACGCAGCCGAAGACTTGTCGGTTAATTCGTTAAAAACTACCGTCATAATATTTATCAAAAAATACAAACTCGAAAATATTGATCGTTAAGAGCTCTGTCGAGCTCTGGAACAATACTGTCATATTTACTTTTTAAGGAATTCATTTAGAATCTGGGATAACATCTTGAAGACAAAACAGAAAATTCTACATCTCTATGTGGGCATGCAAGAAAATCTTGAATAAATCCTGGGATGTTAAACATACGACTGACTTTTGTATATAAAGTTTTATTGCCTACTCACAGCACTACATAACAGCTGTGATTTGATGGCTCAAGAAGGAAAAAATTGGGGCAAGAAAACAGCTAAAAAGCTTGGTAAGCTAAAAGGTAGTTATCTGAGAACAGCGACAATCATGAAAACCACACTAACAGAAACAATAGTTGTATTTCGTACTTCACTTTTAAATCAGACAATCATTGACATTGTAAAATTAGCAGCTAAAATATCAAGGTGAATGAAAAAACACAGGTCTATCACTTTAATCTTAGAATGAACCACGGGAAAAGTATTTCGATAGACAATTTAATCATGTTCTTCCACACTGAGATATTGACCATCTTCAAGATCATAGAACTATCGATCTCTAATATGATAAACAGAAAAATTGTTATTAATTCTGTGTAATTAGAAAACAGCCATATGCGATTGCTAAGATTATCACAGAATATAAGCGCTTGAAAAACTAAAAGAACGAAATCAAAACCCTAATCTAAGTCTCTGGGCACTAAGGTATAACAGGCAATAGAGCAAATAGATTCTGCTAAACTGGGATCCTAAATAGATCCAATCAATTAAATTGTCGGCATTCCTTTTGTCACAAGCAAAAACATCATTAAATGATATTTTAGAAAAAAAATGTAATATCATCCAAGATGAGTTCCTGATGCCAAATTGTTTTGTATTTAATTTTATAAATTTTACTTTTAATCAAAAAGTATATATCAACAAATGTTTAGATTTATTATGGACTCTCTTCTACTTCTTCTATCTCATTGCTGATATCACTTTGCACTTAGTAAAGAAAGCCATTGAATACATTCTATTCAATTTGTCTTTTTATTATAGATGTAAATGTAAAAAAATCAAAAAAAATCATTAATTTAATATTATTACAATAATAATCAGTAACCTCTAATGTTGTTAAACATGTAAATTTTTAATGTTGTAATTAACATAATTATGAACAAACTTTAGCACAATTTCAAGGTTTTAATAATGTTGAAATGAGAGTATCTTAATTTTGTTGCAAATGTTGCCCAAATGTTTTTTTTCTTATAAAGAAAGAAAAAAATTTCTTTGGATTAAATAAATTTTGTTAAAAAAATTTAATTATTGGAATAATCCAATCAAACTAATATTTGAACAAATAAATACGGTTGTTTGACTTTCTAAAAACGTATGTGTTTACTTTAAATAAAATTATTTTAAAATAATTTCACTTTTTTTTTTAATTTAAACAATTATATTGTTCTTTTCAACAATTTTATTATTTCTTTTAAATAATATTTTTATTTTATTAAAAAAATATACTATGTTAATTTGAACAATTTAAATAATAAGTTAGAACAAGGTAGAACAAATTAGAACAATTTTGATAAAACTAAATTTTCTTACGGATTATATCTTTCTTATCAACCCTTCAATCTCTTAAAGCCACGACATTTAGAAAAATTCAACTTTATTTATTGGAGCAAATAAGTAAAAATATATGTATATATATATTATATATATATTTTTTTACTTAATATATATATATATATATATATATATATCAAGCGACGCGGTAGCGTCGCGACGCCAAGTTCATAAAAAAAAACGCCAACCAATTATAAAAGAAATCTGTCTGGCTTGTCAAGAGTTTTGACTATGTACAAAGACCGCGGCGCTACCAAGTAACTTATCTGAAGTTTATTTCTATAATACTTTTTTTAAAATATCTCAGGAACTAGAACCATAATCAAAAATGTAACTGCACTTTTATTATATAATGTGAATGCAAGTTTTGGATTGTGACCAGTTTGAATAAGATTAGTGCTCTCAATCCTGAGAAATGATATTCGCATATCGCAAACGTGAGACTTTTTTTTCCCTGATAAGTTTCAGACTCACGTACGTATGATCGCACGTACGCACTCAAAGCGATTTTGTTCATTAACACTATTTACGTTTGATTATTCTTTTGTGTACACTCTTTTATATATGATAAATGAGACAGACGGAGGGGGAGAGGGAGGGGGGAGGGAGGGAGGGAGGGAGGGAGGGAGGGAGGGAGGGGGAGAGAGAGAGAGAGAGAGAGAGAGAGAGAGAGAGAGAGAGAGAGAGAGAGAGAGAGAGAGAGAGAGAGAGAGAAAGGAAAGAGTATGTGTAAATGTATATCCCATTACGCCGCATTGACATATCGCAAAATATATATACAAAACCATACGTCACTATGCGGCGTATACAGCGCTATTGTTTTGTGTTTATAATTTATTTAATTTGCAAAGTATTTTTTACAAGATGTATAATTTGAAAGACAATTTTTCGTAAACTCTAAGTTGCATAAAACACTTATACCGAAGCAAAGTATAAAAATTTGACGTGCCCAGATTGCATTCAAATGTACTACTAAAAAAAATAAGAGACACTTTTTATAAAAATTGAGTTATTTTCAAATCGTTGAAACTTGACGAAAAATCATCGTACACAAAATTAAAAATGCATTTTAAAACTTGAAGTTTCAATTTTAACGCGCTATCAAGTTTAAAAAATTTTTTTTATCTTTCTTGTCCTGTACTTTAAAAAAGAATACATTGTTTTGTTTTTTAAAATTACGGATTTTTGACACTTTGCAACTCGATAAAAAAATTTTTGTTAAAAAATTTATTTGGTGTTCCATAAACTACAACAGTTTTACTTTGCCTACAAATGCTTTTTTAAAAATTTTTCTTTTTTTTTAATAAGTGACACGACTTTAAAACTAAACTGTATTTGTTAGAAATGATGTCGATACACAAAAATCATCGTAGACAAAAAATTAAGAAAGCATTTTATAAAACTTGAAATTTTAACTTTAACGCTATTGTGATTTTTAAAAAATTATTATTTTTTCATTTAAAAAAAATACAGATTTTGAATACGTGTAACTCGGTCAAAAAAATCGTAGAAAAATTTAAAAAAAAACATTTTGTACGCAAAATATTGTAGTTTATGGAACTTAAGTTGAATTTTTTGAGTTTTTTTATCGAGCTGCAGAGTGTCAAAAATAATTTTAAAGAACAAAACAATATGTTTTTTTTAAAGCACAAACAAGCACAAAACAAACAAACAAGATAAAAAATTTTTAAAAATTACTGATAGTGCATTAAAATTAAAACTACAGCTTTAAAATGATTTTTAAATTTTGTGTATAATGATTTTTCGTCGAGTTTCAACTTTGTTTGAAAATTGTCCAATTTTTAGGTATGAAAAATGTTTCCTATTTTTTTAGTAATGTATAATTTAGGTTTGAAAATAATCCAATTTTTAGAATATGAAAAATGTTCCCTATTTTTTTAGTAATATACATGGATCCAGACTTGTCCATACAATATTCAACGTTATGGAAATTATTGTTTTGTTATATAATAAAAGTATTATTATATTAAATATTTGTATTTTATACAAAATTTTATAAAGTTTTATATAAAAACGTCAAAAAAGATATAATAATAATTAACTAGTCTACTAAAATTTCAATTTATTAGTATATGTTCATTTATAAATTTAAAAAATCATATACTTTAAAAGAATTAATATTATATAATTTTTCACATTGGAATAATGTTCAAAAAATATGTACCAATTGTGATGCTGTCTCAGTACTTGAAAAGACTGATATAATAATAACAGGAAGTATTATCATCTTACAGTTATTGTTATTTAAAATTAGTGACAAAAATTATTAAAGTAACAGATTTAAAAATAAAAGCTGTACCTTCGGAAAAGAGTATTGATGTAAGTATTGGTGCCAATATATATAAAGTCATTAGTAGAATTTTTCATCAAGATAAAAATATAACTGATGGACATTATGCAAACATAGTATGTGCTGAAGGTACCGAGTGGCAATTAATAAATGATTTAAAAGTACAAAAGTGCAGTTGGCCTCGAAATACTAAAAACGCATATATATTCTTTGCAGAAAAAATATAAATTTTTACAAAAAGCAATGAGATCACAATAAAAAAAACGTCACAAAGATAAAAAAGGTTCTCCAAGTACATAAAAAATATTCCTTGTACACAACAAAAAGTTGAAAAGATATTTATCTCTAAAAAATAACTAAGAAAAAAATTTTTCTCTAAAAAATAAGAAAACTAAATGAAATCAATAATTAACTGGCCAAGTATTTACAAGTAATTCAGTTTGTAAAGATTTATAATTTGAAATAGGAGATATCATAAAATCAAGTTTTATAAAAATGTTTTAGACAGATTTTCTCTTTAAAATTAAAACACATTTAATTTTTATTAACAGAATGATTTCCGAAATAAATTCAATTTTGAATAGTATATCACAAATTACATTACTTTAGAGTTTATTAAAGGTGTTATATACTATAATATCAAATCATATTGTTAAGTATAATTAGAATTCTTTTGATTTACAAAATATATCTTACAGGATGTATAGTTTAAAAGAAAATTTTTCGTAAACTCTAAGTCGGAGCGCGCATATAAAACAAACTTACAAAGCAAAATATAAAAACTTGGCGTACCCGTCGTAAACATGGAACTAGATTTGTGTTATACAATATTGCATATGAAAATTATTTGCATATTATATCATATATTTATTTATATAATTATATATTATATTTTATATTTTATAAAATATATTTTGCAAATCAAAGAAATTCTAATTTTTATATATATTTTATAAGATATATTTTGCAAATCAAAAGAATTATAATATAATTATTATATATATTTTATAAAATATATTTTGCAAATCAAAGAAATCCTAATTGCACTAATAATGATAAATGATGCAAGTAATTTTTACATATTATAAAATATTATACAACACGAATTAATTGTATATGTTTACGACGGGTACGCCAAGTTTTTATATTTTGCTTTGTTTTATACGCGTTCTCTGACTTAGAGTTTACGAAAAATTTTCTTTCAAACTATACATCCTGTAAGATATACTTTGTAAATCAAAAGAATTCTAATTACACTTAACAATATGATTTGATATTATAGTATATAACACTTTTAATAAAGTAATGTAATTTGTGATATACTATTCAAAATTGAATTTATTTCGGAAATCATTCTGTTAATAAAAATTAAATG
>JBCAUJ010000008.1:7092757-7107602 GCA_038406275.1 Cataglyphis albicans
AACAATAACAATAACAATAACAATAACAATAACAATAACAATAACAATAACAATAACAATAACAATAACAATAACAACAACAACAACAACAACAACAATAATAATAATAATAATAATAATAATAATAGTAATAATAACAATAATATTTGGGATACAGACAAAAAATAGGAATAGAACAAGCAAAGGTCAAAGAAGAACTAAAACAGAATTACAAACAGTAACTAACAAAAATACTGAAGACAGAACTGACAGCAAAAAATAAGACAATAGCAATAAACACATACGCAATACCAATATTGACATACTTATTTGGAATAGTGAGGTGGAGCGACACACACTTAAAGGCACTCAACACTCTCTCACAATCGCAATGTCACAAATATAGAATACATTACATACACTCAACAATAAAAAGATTTACACTAGACAGAAAGGAAGGGGAGAAAGGATATCAAAAATTTAAATTACAAACAAATAGACAATTTAAGAAAATATTTCATGGAACGAGCAAAAACCAGCAACTTACACAAAGCAATTATAAATATAGATATATCAGCCACGCCACTGCAATTCTACAATCACACATACAATCCAACAGACTATATAACAACATCAGACATGAAAAAAGAAAATTGGAAACAGAAAACACATGGCAAACATCCACTTAACACAACCTTACATCGATCAACAGGCATCTAATACATGGCTAAGAAAAGGCAACATAAACAGCAAAAAAGAAGAATTCATGATAACAATACAGAATCAACACATTACTATAGTAAAAATCAAAGACCCCAATATCACAACAGACAAGTGTAAACTATGCAAACAACAAACACAAACAATAGATCACATCATAGACGGGTATACGATATTAATAAACACAGAATATACCACACATAACAACGTAGCGAAAATCATACAGCAACAACTAGCTATACAGCATAAACTCATAAAACAGTACACAACCGCAGACAAATATACACCGCAGAATATACTTGAGAATGACGAATACAAATTGTATTAGAACAGAAGCATTACAACAGACAAAACAATACTGCTCAATAAACTAGACATCACATTTTTACAGAAACAGAAGAAAATAATAAAATTAATTGAAATGTCCGTACCTAATAGAGCAAACATACAAAAGATTGAAAAATATACATTCAACTGGCTGAGGAAATCAAAGACATGTGACGACAGGACAAAGTTGAAATAATACCAATCATATTATCAACCACAGGAGTCATATCACACAATATTCACTAATACATCCACACACTACAATAATTACAGCCAAGCATTTAACATGACGTATTAAACTTAAATACTTAAATATTTTAATTAAAGAAATAATTATCAGTTGTACACATTTAGTCAAATCAACAACTTTTTTTTCAATGTATAGTTACAGAAATCAGTTATCATCGATACATGTTCAAACACACAGAAATTCCTAAATATATAAAAAAGACACGCTTGACCATGGCCCGCGTGATTTTCTATCAACTAGACATAACGTCTGAGAAAAAGGTGAAATAATAATAATAATAATAATAATAATAATAATAATAAATAAACATTCTGTAAGAGGATCGTACTTGACGCATGTCCGTATGATCTTTTTATCACTGACCGTGTGCCGAGAAATTTGTATGATTGTAACGATAATAATAATAATAATAATAATGATAATAATAATAATAATAATAATAAAAATTGACGTTGCAATCCCAAGTACCAGCAATGTGAAAAAAACGATCAGCAAAAAAATCACGAAAATATACCGAACTAACGACAGTTAATCGACATCGTTAACCTCCACGAGAAACAAGTAACCTCACTCCAAGATTTCTTCCATCAGAAGCAACAAACATCAGGAATGTACAGACCTGTTATGCTGATTAATCAAAACCAGATGCCATTCAATGTATGGAATGATGGATCCCATAACACGCGGAATATGAACGACAGACAGCGCGATTGCAGGCATGAGCCAGAAAGAAACTTCATGGGAGGCATTATCACGACTTTAACCAAGAATATGTTGACAGGAAAATGTCAAACAAATGATTGATTTTGGGTGACAATGACCGAAGGTTTCATGATCGTCTTACAGGACCAAGCATCATCGGCATCAAGAATTACCGGAAACACATCATCAAAGATCTGAATGTGCGACAATGCGTGACAAATGAAGGTGCTATATGAGCTCAGAGATCATCTAACATATCACGTCAGAATGCAGATTACTCTGTCAGTCGGACTCCACAGGCATAACATGGTCGCCAATATATAAATAATCCACCAAAAATTGGCTCTAAAGCACAGCCTAATAATCACTTCGCAACTATACGATAAGTACAAGTTAAAAACAGTCTTGGAGAACCAAAAGTACAAGTTGTATTTCGACAGAATTGTCCCGACGGACAAGACAATTGCAGCCAAATAGACCAGACGCTGATTGATAAGCAGGCGAAGACGATATCATTAACATCACAATCCCAAATATCAAATGTGACCGTGTGCCGAGAAATATGTACAATTGCAACGACAATAATAATAATAATAATAATTAATAATAATAATTAATAATAATTTTCATTGTTACTTATTATTAATAATTAATAATTAATAATTAATAATAATTAATTAATATTAATTATTAATGAATATTTCTTAATGATAAACAATTACATGTAACTTGTGAAGACACTAAGACCTCTGCGTTATTGAGAATTTGAATATGAAGACCAAAAGAAAGAATTTTTTATTAATATTATTAATAAAAAATGTTCATTTTTGTCCTTTATTTCTTTTCGAAGTTTGTTGTTCTAATTTTTTACATTCTGTGCATAAGCTATATATATAGGGTTTCCTGTAACTTGAACAATTAGGATATTTTTGTTGCTTTTGATAATACAAAAAAATGTTCAAGAAGAAGATTGTTTATTTTAGAAAGACAAATTTTATGATAAGCAACCATTTTTGCTTACGGTTACATTTTACAATCAAAGCGGAATTTTTTAAAAATAGAATGATACATATAATATATTTAAAAAAACCAAGTTTTTTAAATAAAAATCCTTTATTTATTTTGCCAAAAATCGAAATATTTATTCTAAATATATTATTCTAATATTAATATTCAAAATATTCCTTTTATATTAATACAACGCACACTAAACTAATGTATGAATGGATTTATGTAAATCTGTTTTGGCTGTCAGGGATGGTCTTGATTTTCTTCATGGCGGCTTGTATAATTTCATCATAATATAACGTTCTTTTTATTATCATATTTATTTTTGGGAATAAGAAATATTCACGCTGACAAATTTGACTAATATGATGGATGCTGGATGAGATATATTTTTTTGGTCAAATATTTGTGCACGACGATGTTGTGAAGCGATATATGTTATAAAGTCCAAAATCTTGTTAAAATTTTTCATCAAAATGTCATAAATTGTATTTTTGGATATGTTGATTTCTCTCTTTCTCTTTCTCTCTCTCTCTCTTTCTCTTTCTCTTTCTCTTTCTCTTTCTCTTTCTCTTTCTCTTTCTCTCTCTCTCTCTCTCTCTCTCTCTCTCTCTCTCTCTCTCTCTCTCTCTTCAACAAACGATTTATACTTCAACTAGCGGTTTATATTCATATTCGAATCAACAGTAATTTCGCGCATTTTTTTAATGAGTTTGTCGATCGTGATTTGGATGATGATCGTGGATCAACTTTGAACTATTATTTGATATTTTTTTTTTTATCTTTAAGCGTCCTTACTATATTGTAAACTTTTCCCGAGCAAAGGAATAATATCAAGGCCCTGTTGGAATCTTGATCCTTCTTTTCAACTGGCAATTACCTTGTCACTGAGGCACTCACCGGCTCCATATCACCGTTCTTTCTGCTCACTTACATATTTTTCCTTAACGCCTACAATCAGTTCGCTCTCCTGATTGAACATTCGTTCCCGAATGTCACAAGTTTCGGTTCAGTTTCGTTTTTGGAACTATCAATATCCTTCTCTCGGTACATTTAAAACTCTTGTGGCATATTGATTCATCTCTTCTTCTGAAACCTACCTTTTTCCGAACAAAGGAAATATTAGGGGTTTTACCAGGACCAATTCTAGGATCTTTCTCTCAACTGGCAACTATTCTGCCTTTGAGCCACTATCCCATATCATCGTGTTCTCTTTGCTTTAGGTATTCTTCCTTAACTCTTTTACTCCTACGGTAAAAGTTACGTTTAGGCATAATGGTAAACTATGGTATTTTACCATAATAATTTCTATATATTCGATATATCAAATGTAATTTAATAAGTAATTAATTTTCTAGTCCATTAAATCAATAATTAATATCAATGAAAAGTCTGTATAAGCAAATAGTAATGACGTGAGTGGTACAGGAGAGAGATGCACCCTCATCCTGAAAAAACTAATCTAACCCAAATCTAATTTTAATTTAAAATCAGAAATAAATTAGATTAGAATTTTTGTTTGAAATAAAGGTATGATGGGTGAAGCCTATGCCTACTTAATTAAATATTTATTTTTGATAATAAGTATTCAATAATGATGTATTCAATATATTTCATCTCATCACATATAACACAATGTTATATACGATGTTATAAATAATCAATAAGTTTATCTGTATCTGCAGTAATGGCTAGAAATTAAAAAACTGCATTATTACGCTTATATCGATATTTTTAGTGAAACTAAACGTAATCTAGAAGTGTATTGAAAGTGAAATTAATAATTATGATATTTTCGTATAGAAAAGAGCATCATAATATTCAAACATTCGTACATTCGTACATTACTTAGGACTATATCTTCTACAATATATGTCAAAATGAAAATGGTCCCTCCGTTATGTTAAAATAAATTAAAGAACCAAAAGACCATATTCATGTATTTCTTTTTTTAAAATTCACTGTAAGATAAACAATATAACTCCTCAATACCTACAACAGCAAAAGAATACAATATAAAAGTAATACTCTATGTGGATACTCAAAAATTGGAAAGCATAATTTTTTTAGAGTATAAATAAAGATGATCAATATAGAAATTTTTGACTTACATAGAAACATTATCAAAAAAAAACAAACGGTTAAACATGTTGACACGTTTAGGCTTTATTTTACCTAATAAAGGCGTTTTACTATCAAAGGCACTCCCCTTCTTTCTCTCTATGATATTCCTAAAATACATAAAGAAGGACACCCTACAATGATCATTGTTATGTTCGTAAACGGTCTATTATATTTCTTAGAAAATATTTTTACGGAATACCTTTATTAACAACCTTCGCACAACACATAACAATGCAAAAAAATTGCTTTTAGATATACAAGTTGCTTTTCAATTTGAGAATATGCGACTCATACAACTCATCATAATGTTTTTCTCTTGATGTAATTTCTATTTTCACTAATGTTCTTTTAGACTTTGATGATGAGCTTAAAAAATAGATGTTTATATATAAAAAACAAATAAATATCCTTATGACAGATTTTCTGAATGCCATCAACTTTGTATTTACATTTACGTATTTCAGTTTTTCAGCATTTCAATATTTCAGTATTTCAGCAAAACTATTTAAAAATAAATTTTTAGAATCCTCATAAGTTCACTGATTATAGCAGATATAATATTATATAAATGGAATAGTGATGTAAATTTAAAAGCTTTTAGTATCTTATTCAATAATTTCTTTGCTTACCGCTATGTAATATACTTTCTTGCATTCACATTTTTATTAGAAATGAATATAAAATCTACGCGGTGCGGTTACTAATAGAATTACATATAGAATCAAAAGTGTAATAACTACTTAAACTATCAGTTTAATTTACAAGTTCAACAGGAAATTTAGTTAAACTGATCAAAATCGGCAGGATAAATGAATATTATTTATTTATTGCCAATATGAAATATAAAGAGTAGGAATTTATTTCTCATATCTCAAATCTTATAAATTAAATTTAATTATTTACAAATTTAATTATTTTATTATTTAATTATTTAAATTGCACCAATTGTTATATGGGATATAAATACGTTATAATATATGTTTTATTTGTGAGAGGAAAATTATAATTAATCACTTAGAAGCAAAATATGTGCATTCTGAGTTCATATGGCACTCACATTTCTTATAACCACGATGATAAAAATAGACATAAATGCGTCTAATTGTGAAATGTTATTTAGAACATGGACATTATGACACGAATGAAAAAATATGTATATTTTAAATTCATATTCATACTTCTTTTAAATTCATATTTGTACTTATACTTCTTACTATAAGTCTTTTATGAATCGGCTACACTAGTTCAGAGTTTATTTTTTTCACATTGAAGAAATATAAACCCTGAACTAGTGTACTTTCAGCTATAAAGAACCAATCTAATCATGATAACAAAGATAGGCACATGTAATATAATATAACATTTGTTATATCGTAGTTATATTCTATATAGACTTGATTTATATCATTAATCTCTTATATTTACATTATTAATTATAGAGTTCATAGAGTTAATAATTAAATAAATAACATAATTAATAAATTTGTATATGTATATTTAATTTATAAAACTTGCGATTTAATTTATATCGAAATTCCATTTTTTTGCTTCAAGTATAATAGACAATAACTAGACTATATCCCATTTACTTATCTATTTTTAAATAAATTATTTAATATTTTCTAACTCATGGGAATCTGAATTTATATTGTATCAGAATTTAAACTGATAAAAAAGAGATATACTTTAAATCTTATGTTGGTCATTCTTTTGCAAATTTTATATGTATTTCATAACAAAAATTTGAATGCGAGTTATATAAGTTTGATTTTGTCGCGTAACGATAAGCAAAAAAACTCACACACACATATAACAATATTATATTATCATAATATTTTGTTACATTACTGTAGCAATGTTGCAAAATAATATTTTCTAATATCATATAGGTAACTTGCGTTATATCTTTATTATTTTTATATTACATTATATTGCAACAAATAATATTTATTAATAATGAAAATGCTGACTGCACAAAATTTATTAACGTTAGTTAATGCAGTCAACGCGTGATTATTCTGAGTTGACAAAAAATAACATCATTATATGCGTTCACTTTTTTTTCATGACCACGTTAACTTGTGCTCGCACACACATGATATGTATTATTATAATATGATTACAAGATATATATATATATATATATATATATATATATATATATCATATTTCGATAAATATCAGAAAATCATGACGTGACAAAATCTGATCATTAGACAGTTGCTTACCGGTAACGCTTATGCAGTTATGTACTTGTAATATCAATTAAGTTTTATTACATTTATATAACATTAATATAATTGTATTTATATTAAAATCAACTTTATTGAGAGCTTTCATAAATACATGAAACGTACCAAAATTTGAGCATAGCTAGCTATCACGATATAGTGGCAAAAATAGAATAGATGCTAAAAACCTCCTATGTAGCAGAGAATATTGTTGCAATGATGCAGTATTGCAGCAACATTGCAGCGATATTGCAGCAATGTTGCAATATTGCCGCAATATTTAGTGCCGTAATGTAAGACGGTTACATTAATGTAATATATAGATGCAACTAATCTAAATATATATTATAGGTATTATTGTGCATAAGTGTTATGGGTAAATCACGCGCGGTTATTTGTAATATTACATTCATAAATGTAATATGTAAAATGTAACATATATTATATATGATAGTTATTTATAAAAAAAATAATTGGCCTATATAAACAGGATGTCTAATCTCTGGAAAAACATGGAAAACCTAGGGTTCTCAACCTGGGATTTCTGCCTGGAAAAATTAGAGAATTCTCATGGATATTTATTAGGACTTAGAGAATTTTTTTGAAAAACCTCTCTTTGATAATTTCGCTCTTATTTGTCTGTTTACTTATCTATTATTAGCAATCCGCAATTCGCTGATAAGCCAAACAAATTGTATAATGTGTTTAAAATTATAAATATAATATTAAATTAATATTATAAATATTTATCTATATTTCTATTTATACAATATCCAATGCCTAAAAATATTAAATATACAGTACATATTTTTTATTGTAATTTTTAATAGTTTAAAAATATTGAAACATTATGAAAAATTTTATCTAAATTTTATGAAAAATTTATCTTATGAAAGCTATTTAATTTTTTCCTGTGCAAAACTAATTAATTTTTTTTCAAACTATTTAATTTTTTTATTTGCAAATCTAGCACTTGAAACTAAAGTGACACTGTGCTTTTTATTTATATAAATAAAAAAGCATTAGAAAATGCATATAATAAATAAATTATTTGAGATGGTTGTATTTAGAAGTTCTTTAACTTTATCTAAAATTTTGAATAAAAATGTTTGGAAGAACAAAGAATTATTTTTAAGATTTGAATGAGATCCTCTGTAATCATATCCGTTTTTTTGAACTGCAGATTCTTATTATAGTTCTTATCATGTCAAGTTTACTGTTTTCAACAATTTGATAATAAAAAGACATGATTCTGTACAGTAATAAAAAATATTATTTATAAAAAATCTGTCAGATTATATACATATATTTCTTAATAAATATCTCTCTTTATATACATACATATATATTTCAAAAATATTATAAAATTAAAATATTAAATATTATATATTGTGAAATTAAATACACAAAGTTTTTTAAAATTAGAGGAACAATATAATTAAAATGATTATATACATAATTAAAGCACATTTGAAATAACATTTTATTATTATTAATAACATTTACCAAATAGAATATAATATTGAATTCAATATTTTTGATATCAATAACAATGATCTTCATCAGTTTATGAAATAATTTTGTGTGCGTGTATGTATGTTGGTATAGGACCTTAAATGAATTTTATTTTATTATTTTCAATATTAAGAAAAACTACATTTAATAAATTGCAATATAATTATTAATTATTAATATAATTATTAATATAATTAAAGTAGAGCGTATAGATCTATTTTTAAATAAATCTATTATTAAAATAAAGTTATTTTATAATTAAGGGTACAATTGTCATATACACACATCTAATGCTTTGGGATATATTTAAATTATAAAAAATTATGTAATAAGAGATTTAAAATAAATAATTATATATATATTGCAATAATCATTATTTCGAAATGTTTAATATTATGTTAAAAAAACATAATATAAAACAAAAAACAAAATTTTATAAATTAATATAAAAATCAAAAATTATAAATTTACAAAGATTAAAAATTAAAAACTTATCCAAAAATTAAAAATTAATACAAAATAAAAAAAATAAAAATGATTTTAATTAACAATTTTATGAGCAATGCTTCATATTCTGTATTATTCTTAAACTGCAAAAAAATATTTATATATAAATCTACAATAATTTTTTATTTTTTATCCTTATTATTAAAAATAGAATTATATATAACTTTTTCCGCTTTATTTATGTATTTAATGAAGAATTAGATAAGCAGCAATGATTCTTCATCAATGAATTAAAAAAAATAGATTGCGAATAATTAATATATATTTTTAATGACACACTGATTTGTAAGCATCCATTATTCTTACAATAATAGTAGTTAAGAAATTTGAAGAACTTGCATATTTATAATAAGCAAAAAAGACCCTCATATTTTGATAATATATGACAAGGGATGATGGTGGGTTTTTATGCATATTTATTTTAAGATATTTTACATATATTACAAAAAAGAATGCTATCCCTACAAAAATTACTCTTCTAAAAAAAGGTACAAAAAAAGCGCCAAGTGAAGAAGTCTTGCCATATAAAAAAGTGTTACATAAAAAACTATCATTTTTTTAATTAAAAAAATAGCTCTACAAAATAATATTATTTAATTCTATACAAAACAATGTTATTTTAATTATACAAAATAAATGTTTTAATTTAAAAAAAAAATAAATATAAAAAAATTCTGCCAACTGACAATCCAAATTATTTTACAAAACTAATTTTTTTTATGATTATTTAAATAGAAACATTTTAACAAATAATATTGTTGTATAAATTAATTGTTTAAATTTCTTACAAAAATATTGATATCAAAAAATTGCGCCAAATAAAAATTTGCTAGAAAATTATTGTTTTCATTATTAAAAAAACATTTTTATTAAAAAAATTATTATTCAAATTAGTTGTTTTAATTTTCTAGAAAAATAATGATTTCAAAAAATATTACGCCAACTGAATAAAAATTTATAATAAATTTATTTATTTTATTATTTTCAGTATTACTTCCAATAAAAGAGAAAAGATAATATATAAAACAAAAAATTAAAAATGTAAACAGAAATTAAAAATTAAAAATTTATACAAAAAATTAAAAATTAAAATCAAAAAATTTCAAAAATCAAAAAATATAAAATTAAAAAATAAAAAAAAAATTATTTAAAAATCTTGGCGCGATTAATATCATCATTTTTCTAGAAAATTAAAACTAGTAATTTGAATAATAATTTTTTTAATAAAATTTTTTTTTAATAATAAAAATTTTCTAAAAAATTTTTATTTGACGCAATTTTTTGATATCAATATTTTTGTAAGAAATTTAAATAATTAATTTGTATAACAATATTATTGGTTAAAATGTTTCTATTTAAATAATCATAAAAAAATTAAATTTGTAGTATAATTTGAATTGTCATTTGGCAGAATTTTTTTATATTAATTTTTTTTTAATTAAAACATTTATTTTGTACAATTAAAATAACACTATTTTGTATAGAATTAAATAACATTATTTTGTAGAGCAATTTTTTAATTAAAAAAATGATAGTTTTTTATGTAATACTTTTTTGCATGTCGAGATTTCTTCACTTGCCGCTTTTTTTGTGCCTTTTTTTTAGAATTATAAAATACATGAAAAATACATTAAAAATCACGAAACTTTTATTTAAAATATTTTTTCAAATTTTATATTTCAAAATTTATATGAGCAAATATTGTTTCGACGATTGTAAGGAGATTATTTGTTCATAGAAAAATATTCTCTAATAAAGCGATTTTAATAGTCATACACATATACAAAAAAATGTATGATCGTGCAATCTCTACGTAGTATATCTGATATGGATATTATGTTAATGCATATATCGATGATGTCATTATATCTTCGATGCTTGATTTATTGTTAGTCAGTTTTTTATGAAAAAGCACAAGTTGAAAATGTCTTGATATCAACTATAAAAATCTGCAGTAAAAAATATATAGGATGAAGTATCTAAGCAAGATTGTTACTTTCTGGAGCAATTTGATAAATGCATTGAATAAATTTTTTATCAAAAAAATATCAAAACCACAATGTTCTACAATCAATAGTTTTGGAGATATCAAATTTTTAAAGTTGTAATAAGTCAAATTTTCAAGTCAAGGGCTAAATTTTATTTCGCGTAGAAAGTTGAAAATCCATGTAGAATTGTAATAACATAAACCTCGTTTTGCACCTAAATCAGGGAATAATAAGGTTGGTTTTTGCTTCACATGAAAACTTACAAACCCATATAAAATTGTAGAGACATAGGAGGATCGTTGTTTCGTCTTGCAAATACATGTAGATACAGTAGGTTCCGGCTCCTCTACGGGGGACTCCACTTTCGGGTATAATGTAACCCAAATCTATTTCTGATTTAAAACTAAAATTTGGTTTGAATTACGTTATATAACCAAATTGTATCGTGCTTTGTACAAAACAGAAACTTTAATGATTACTTTTGAATGGATCGTGACCGTCACTTTTCCAAGATCAGGATCGTTCAGGACAATGACCTTGACAACATAAGTCAAGGTCAAGGTTAATAGAGCTGGTTCCATTTCTCTACAGTTTTGATTTATTACAACATTTAAAATTTGATATCTCGAAAATTATTGATCATAGAACATTGTGGTTTACGGCATTTCATTTTTCAATAAAAAAATCTACTCAATACATTTATCAAATTGAGGAATCTCAATATCTCGGCATTTAAAACAGGCCACTTAAAAAATCGGTTGCTTTTGGCGATAGAAAAAATGCATCAGATCAATTTTGCACCTACAAAAAACTATTGATATCAAATTATATTCTGATCTTAAAAAAAAAACTTTAGAAAAATAAATATATGTGATTATTTTATGTTCTTCTTCTTATAAAAAAAAAATTATTTTTTTCTTATCTTTTTTCTAAATTTTTCTTATCTTTTTTCTAAATTCAGAAATATCTTTTTTCTAAATTCAAAAAAAGTTAAAAATGACCCTTTCTAATGGATTAGTTTGTATACATATGTATACAGATGTCCGGAAACTTTTGACACACCTAAAGTGTAAAAATAGATTGGGCCAAACTGAGTCGAAAAGTCCTATGTCATTTTACAAAATTCGCAATAGTTATTGCGTTATTAATTAAAATGTGTGAGCTAATGAGCGTTAACTATTGGAAAGCAGTAGATTGGTATCGGCAAGCATATACGATAAATTATTTGTGTATTGATTGTGTATTTTAAAAATGGTGTTAAATAATATTTTTATATTAAAATTTTATGAAGAAATTAGATTAGTCTTAACAATAACTGTGCTATCAGCATTCAATTAAAGATATACCTACTACGTAAAAGATATATGATTGAATTTATGTCTATATGTATTTATTTACGCGTGCATACGTGTGCATACGTGTGCATCTCAAAGCGGACTCAATATAGATTTATTGGGAATCTTCTTATTATTATGTTAATTAATATATTAATATTTTTTATAATATTATATAAAATATAAAATAAGTTTTTTATAACATAATATATTTAATATATTTAATTAATATTGATAATATATTTAATTAATATTGATATTAATATTTTATACAATAATAGTACAATACGAGGATGCATAACAAGTCTAGACGCGTCTTTATACAGCATTCCTGTTACAAAATCGTTTTAAAAGGCGAATGAAAAATGTGCGCGCACACATATACAGTAAAAAAAATTTAGAGTCACTGTAGAATACTGTAAAAGTGATAAATTATATATATGCTTCTTCTTTCTGTTGTACACACACATATACATAATTTTCATGCATACATACACATACAGAAATATACACGTGCACATGCATTTGTATGCAACATGCATATACTCACACATTCAATGAAATTCGATCATGCGCATTTTTACATTTTGCATGATATATTTTGGATAAATCGAATGTCGGTGATATATTAGTTTTAAGACCAATCTTTATGAGATTTTATCATAAAAAAATTGTAACATTATTATGAAATATTTGAGCGCTAACTAATAGAATTTACAATAAAATTTGAAGATATTTTAATTTTATTTAAGTTAAGTTTCAATGTAATCTATACATATAAGTGTACAGTTGTAAATATACACGTTCCAAATTTTTTTTTAAACTGCGCAAAAATGATAAAATAGTCTTATATATTACAGCGATATCGTGGCCGCCGATTGAGGGTACATCCGGAAAGTTCAAGTCCTCTTCACATCATCGGGCTGTTCGTGACGTATACAATTTTAAGATGTTGAATTGGTTTATTGGGGCGGCAAATAGCCCAAGAGATTTAGCAGTATTGATCGATAGTACGACTTACGTATCTGATAAGAATCGGCAATTGACGATAGCCACGACGAGAGTCATCCTAGACACCTTGGGACCGAACGATTACGTGAATGTATATCGTTACGGTGAGAATGCCGAAGAAATCGTACAATGTTTCAAGGACAGCTTGGTGCAGGCATCACCAGAGAATATTCACGAAATGAAGATAGCATTATCTTTTGTGAAACATGAGGACCCTGTGACCAATATCTCAGCCGCGCTAAGTACCGCCTTCGAGATCTTGCACAAATATAATCGAACTGGCCAGGGAAGTCAGTGCAATCAGGCCATTATGTTGATTACTTGCGACACTAGCGGCCCGCCCATGGAAGTAATAAAACGTTACAATTGGCCGCACATGCCTGTTCGTATCTTTACTTATCTTATCGGCGGTGATAAAAGTCCCGAGCTCCGAAACACAGCCTGCACCAATAAGGGTAACATTATTCGTTAATAGCTTGTAAATATGTATTTTAAATTTAATATGACTATAGCAACTATCTAGAGTGTCCCAGAAGAAAAGGGTTATATTCTGGGAGGTGATGACATCTCTGATCGGTAATTTTAAGCAAAAATGTTTATATATAAAACGTTTATATATAAACGAATGTCCTATTTCAAACAATTTCCATGATAGAACTGTTTAAAGGTACAAAATTACTGATAAGAAAGAGATACTATGTATTGTCTGACTTATTGTTCAAGTGATACTTTTATTATAGTTTATAAATAAATTTTTAAAAATCATATCGTCAACATCAATGTATTTATCAACTCTTATGAGAATATGGCGTTATTATAATTTGGATCAGGACACTCGTTTACATTTTTATCTAAAATAATCGATACTAATATTTCCAGAATATTGACAGAATATTGACCTTTTCTCTTAGAACATTTTGCATATAGTTATAAACAAATAAAAAAAATTTGTGGTTTTAATTATTTGTGTGAAAATGTCTATTTAAATTACGTGTATATTTAAGAAAATTAAAAAAAATAGAGAGAAAAAGAAAGAAAGGAATTAAGAAAGGGAATATTGTATATACATGCATACCTATATTTTTCTTTCTAATTTTCCTTTTTTTCTTTTCCCCTCTCTCTCTCTCTCTCTCTCTCTCTCTTTATATA
>JBCAUJ010000008.1:7147912-7162991 GCA_038406275.1 Cataglyphis albicans
TTTGCCAATGTATTTTAATATAAATTATATTTATATTTAAATTTATATTAAAATTTAAATAATATTTTTTGTAAGAGTTTTTTAATAAAAATAATATTAGGAGATTTGTGGCATGTTATATGAATATTAATATAACATTACGTGCAATATTTCTATTAAGAATATATTAATTAAATGAGTTTGGACGAATATTTTAATGTCATTAAGAGATTAATGACAGGTTTGTTAATCTCTGTAGAATGTTATCATTTTATGTACAATTTAAAGTAACTGCATCAATCTTATAACTAATTACATAGATTTATTATAGATGTTTTTCTACAAGAATTGAAAACTAAACTATCATTTATAAATTCGACTATTTTTTTTATGTGTGTACCAATTGTATCAAGAAATCTATTTCATAAAATCAAAAATATATTAGTTGTTTTTAATGTAATTATTTAGGCAATTGGATATATTTTATTTATCTATTTATCTATTTTTGTGCGTAAAAAAACAACTAAAAATATATTTTTGATTTTACAAAATATAGGCCAATTATATAATTCAGAAATCTGTAATTTTAATTTATAAATTAAGAATTTTCTTTAATTTTCTTTGTTAAATTGATGATATATATTATGTGGATTTTGTAAAATATTTTGATATCAAAGAAATCTTTTATCTTAGTATAATAATTTTGCTGATTATTAAAGTTTAGTAAAATTTTTAATAAATTTTAATTGTCTATAAATTAATATATATATATATATATATATATATATAATATTATTAAATATTTTCTCAAAACATTAGTTGAGAATTTTAAATAGCGCGTAAATAAAAATTAAATTTTATTTTGGTAGAAATATATGTGTATAAATCTATCATACATCTATAACAAATGTCTAATGGACATCTATGATGGATTTATAGACGACATCTACCGTGGAGATAATATAAATTTCTATTAGAAATCTATACAATATCCACTGTGGAAATAGATGTCGCATGAAGCTATAGATGCTATATGGACGTCCAATGGATGCCATGTTCCGTGTGGGTCCGAATGTTCCATCTTGTCTTTTCCTCCACTCTGCGTAAAAACCTCTGTAACAGCCGGCTTCACGAGCGGTTAACGCAATTGAGATCAGGATGAAAAGTCGAGAAACGACAAGAGATATGGTTCTAAATTGCTTTAGAAGTCTTTTATTTGCCTCTTTCGACAATATTCAGTAAACTACGGAAGGCGGATATTCTGGCGCGCAAGTGTTAAGAGTTGGCGCGGCGGTTAATCCGCGCGTGTGATGATATGCACGAGTGGCGATGCAGCAATTATAATCATGCGCACAGGATCGAGAGATAAAGACGCGGTGCTTATTCGGCGCGTTTCAAGATATGTCCAGGCGCTTCCGTGGATATAATAAATCGCATGGAAATATATAAAGACGATTTATTCGGCATGCGTTACAACATGCATGGGTGAGTGATCTTGCAGTTTAAATAAAGTACATAGTTTAAATAAAGCAGCGGCAATTATTCGGTGCGAATTATAATAGGCACGGGCGAGCGAGCTCGTCGTGTAATAAAATGCCTGATAAAGCACACAGTTTAGATAAAGCAGCAGTGATTGTTCAGCGCAAATCGCTAAGGTTTGTAGCGTGTACTGCTTGATGGATCGTGATGCGGCATGTATTCTCAGATGTTCGGGGATGCGAAAATCTCGATTGAAATGGGTAATTTCGATTGGAATGGAGAAACCTCCGTTTCTGTTTCGTGCGCGGAACTAGAACGGCCGGCGGAATCGAGAAAATTCAGGTAGCAAACTTGTTATTCCATATCTGGTTCGATAAGTCGCACAATCGGATGTTAGGCTATAAGCTTTAGTACTCTCGAGGATAACGATGAACACTTGGCTCTCGTTCTGTGCGATCAGATTGAAAGGATTCATAATCGAATGTCGAGAATGCTTGGCGGAGACTATGAACTCATCTTTCCATTCGTTACTTAGAAAATCGGTCTCTGGTAATTCTCGTACGTACTGCTCAAGCGGATTGAGGTACCGGTATGGTACTGAATTGTAATTCGACAGTCTTTTTATATCGGATAATTAACAGTAATCGCATTGTTTTCTGATGGTGGAGGAAATAGCGTTTCGGCGGGTGGCTTGGCGCTATTCAGAAGCGCTCGGCGCCATTCGGTTTTTCGGTGCGAGCCAAAAATGTTTAATGGCAGCCGTGTAACGGCCGTACAACAGTTTGATTTAATGATGATTAAAAAGAATGCTAAGACCTCTGTTCTTGTCCAGTGTTTGATAGGTGGCAGACTTCTGGCGAGTCAGCATGTGCCGGACATCCTAACGATGGGAAGACGGGGGGAGGTGGTGCATCATTACACCTCTTCTCCAGTGCTTGCAGCCAATCTTTTGCCTTCCAGTAAGGCATCAGAAATCCGAGCCATAAATTGAAATAAATTTTGACTTGTAGACTGCGATTTTTGTCTTTTTACTGACTTTTTTTTTTATTACGAAAGTCCTATCTGATAGAGAAGAAGAAACGATTCGCTGTGTTCGTTCACAATACCATCCCTACTCTTCCATCGCTGACAAAAATGCCCAAATATTTAAGCAATTTATTTGTTTGAAACACTGAAAACAAACAATATCACCTCTGGTGGGTGGAGGAGGAACATTTTACTGTCATTGTCTTTGTCTTTTTAACTTTAATCTTGAGCTGTTTTCTTGTTAGTACCCCAGCCAGCACTTTGAGGTACAGGTTGAACTATAGTTTTTCATAGCAATTATCACATCATCAACAAAAAATCATCAGAGAAATATATTGGCTGTATCTTGTAGTTACCAAATTTGAATTCTTTAGCTCCTGAAGTGTACTCTTTAGTTACCGAGTTTATCAGAGTTATAAATAAGAGAGGTCTTAAATTGTCTTGTCTTGCTTCTTGTATAACAAGGTAGATGTCAGAGATTCAAGGCTGTTCTTATTCTTATTTTTTTTTATACTTTGAGTTGCTCGCATTAACTTTAGTACTTTCTTTTCCTCAAGAGTTCTCCAGAGCTCTTTTTTCTAAATCTTGAACATTCTGATCTGATGCTATACTAGCTTTTTTCCGTTGTGTTTCATTATCGCCCTTTATCATCCTAAGTCTAAATTCCAGGATTCCAGGAATAAACTTTCCCAGACACCAATAGCAAAGAGAAACTTTTGTGATTTTTACACTCTCCGTTATGTCTTTTTTAATTTTTAAACAAGAAAAAAATTGCTGCCACATTCTAATTCTCAGAAATATTCTTTGTCCTCTATATCAGATTTACAACTTTTAAGAACATAATATCTTTTTTCTCCCAAAGATATTTAATAATTTTCGATATCGTCATATTCTGCCGCCTTGTCGATTTTCATCTTTTGAATCGCCGTTCACAGCTCCATAGCAGTGATTAGCAATATTGTTGTTATGGTCCATTTGTTTTTAGCTCATTATTCTGACTTCATCAAAGCATCCGGTCCTTTCAGCTCTTCAAAGGAACTTGCTTCTTCTATCTTTGCCAATATCATTGAATCTTATTTTAATAAGCTGCCACTCTTGCCTTTGACAAATTTCTATAGAAAATAGAGGACATTCAATTTTTTTCGTAGGTTTTTTAAAGTTTTTTAGAAACGTTTAGAGTTTTTTTTATAGTCTATTTCCATTTTTTTTTTTTTTTGTCAAACTCAGTCCAGTTTAGTTCTTTTGATGCCTTGATCAGCTGTTTTACCTTGCTCTTTTAAATCTTGTATGCCATGTAGGTTGTTTATTTACCAACAAGATACTTTTCCAAAATCTTCTTATGGTTTATTTCAGCTTTCAAATCATTATTCCATTAAACTGTTCTTCTCTTGCAGCCGCCGATTTTGAGCTCACCAGATATTTTTCTAATTGCTTATCAAAATTGTTTTTTTGAAGCCAACCCACAAAGTTTCAAAATCCTCATTTGCACTAAAAATTCTATGCTGAGATCTTCCTTATTTTGATTTGGAATGTTTCTTGGGAATAGGTACTTTGCGGAGTTTGAGACTCTTGATTTTAAGTTTGAAATACCTTCTAGTGAGTTTAGACATCCTGTAAAAACATTCCAGCTTTGCAATTTGTAGGTGATGGTCACTGTCAATTTTTACGAAAAGTATGTACATTTAAAATTTTGGGGATGATTCTTCTCTGGAGAAAAATTGACTATGGTGGATCTATGATTTGTTCTTTCCTGAAAGATTTTTGTCTAGATATATTGATTTATTGTACTAATTTGGGGACGAAAAGGATATTTGTTATTGCAAGATTGTTGGATATGCAAAATTCTAAAAATTTAAGGACCCATTATTAAATGAAGGTTCTTCATAGGGCCCTCTCAGAATTTGATATTCATCCTGTCACAACCCTGCTGTTGAAATCTCCTAATATAATTACACGTCCTTTAGAATTATCAATAATCTTCTGTAACTTCTTGTGGGACTAGTTTTTAAGTTTTTCAATTGCATCCATGGAGCTATAAGCAACCCTATAAGGTCTTTAGGATTGATTAGGTGTGAATTGCAGATTCAGCAACGTTAGCATCTTATCATTGACGAAAGCTTATGATGGCTTCTTTGAGATGATTGTGGATCAGAAATGCCACTCCGCTCTGTGCTGTGTCTTACATGGTTACTCCACTAAATATAAATAATATACTCCACTAAATATAAATAAGTTGTTAAATAAATAATATAGTCCTGATCTTTTCTCTTGATTTTCGTTAATGATGGCAACATCAGTTCCATATTGTCGCATTTTTGAACGAGCTCTACTTTTTTTGCATTGAAGCCTTTTATCTTTTAATTTTCTAATAAAAATTTGATCTATATTTCGAGGTCTTTATACAATTTTTTTTCATAAAATAAATTCAAGCAACTAGGAAATGAACCCAATGTACCCTAATGTAGTGAAGAAGATTCTTCTACGCCTGCGTTATCCTGGTATCTAGATCTATTTAATTATGTCTGATTACTGCCAAACTTTGTCAGTCCCTGATAAGATTTTGCTATTGCCACATTAGTCCCCGTGATATGGGAGCGTCTGCCCAAAGTAACCCAAGTATACTTATAGCTCATACCCTGTGCACTCTGAATTGAGAAGTAATTCATAATAATTGTTATTTTATATATTATATTTGTGAAGAAGTCTAAACAAGTTATTTTAAATCTCATAATGAATATTTGCAAAATTTGAAATGTACTTACAATTAAAATACATGGAAGATCGAGGAATTTTCAGAGAATTTTTTTACAAAATTTGAATATATGTTCTTTTTATAATTCTTTTTATTATATTTTTGCTATATACCATCACACTTTATACGGTAATCTATTTATTCTCGCAGACTTTTTCTTCTTTTTCTTCATTTGCCAATTTCTTTCTTTAGTTTCTTTGTTAAGTTTTTTTATTTAATTTCATACAAGTTCATTCGTACAAGTTTTTCGTTTTTCATTCTTTCTCTTTCCTATTTGTTCTCTCTTATCTCTAACCCCATAAAATGTTTTCTTTAATCTTATATTTCTGTTTTTCATCTATTTTTATACTCCTCTTCCCCCATCTCTCTCTCTCTCTCTCCCTCTCTCCCTCTCTCCCTCTCTCCCTCTCTCCCTCTCTCCCTCTCTCCCTCTCTCCCTCTCTCCCTCTCTCCCTCCTTCTCTCTCTCTCTCTCTCTCTCTCTCTCTCTCTCAACAAATTTCACTTTGCGCTTTCAATGATATGTTTATAATTTTTTTCAACACATTATGTTGTAAAATTTTCCATTCTTTCTTCTACACTTATGTCTGCATCATTCTAATAAAATTAAAGCATCTCCCGCACACTCCTTATGAGAAATGACTTCCGGTGAATTTTGTTCAAGTTTAAGATTTTGTAGTTTATGTGACGCTGAGCAAAAATTTTGATGTGTTGAAAAAAAAATTTATAAAAAATAAAGCTTTTTCTATAAAAAAGATTAAAGTTTTAGAAACAAAAAATAGAGAAGTGTTAAAAATATGAAAAAAACGAATGAAGAAATGAAATAAAAGGTAATGAAAGTAAAAAATAAATTTATAAAAAAAAAATTATAATAGATTAGGATTTTTTTAATGATGAAGAAAAAGAAAAGGCGTAAAGTTGCTCTAATTTGCACAAATTTTGAGATATCGGACTAATTTTTTTTACATGAATAGAGTATCATTAAGGAATGGTTGATATTGAATTTGATGAGAATTGATGAAAGAATTTGTTTTTTCATAAAATTTTGATTTTTTCTAAAAGAGTGTAATTGCTCTAAACTTTCGCAAATTTTGAGATATTGGACTAAATATTTTTACATGAATAAGATAAAAATAGTTAGTATTAAATTTGATGAGAATTGGTGAAAGGGTGCATTTTTTATGAAATTTTGAATTTTTCCAAGAAATAAAATGTCATCTCGTGCGAACGTATTTGTAATTACGATTACTATTATGGATTATTATATTATGGAGAAAAGAAAACAAAAGAGAAAATAATGTGCAAGTTTCCAATTTATACATTTTTCTATTTGTTTATCTATTTTTCTATAACTAATCCTTTTCTCAATATTTTCAGTATCCCCTCTCTTTTTTCTTTTGCATGCATTTATTTTTATTCTTAATTATGGTAAATATGAATATTAGGTTACATCTCACCGATGACTTTAACCTTAACATATGTTGTCAAGAACATGACTCTAAGTAACTTTTCTTCATAAATTAATTGGCGGTCTCTTATAGTTTTTGAGATATTTAATGTTAAAGATTTATAGTTTTAATAGTAGGTATTTTCGGCAATTATTTATTTTTAGAGGAGCACTTTAATGGTCAGAACGACCTTGCTATTGACATATGTTGTGAAAATCATGACTGTGAATAACATTCAAAAAGTTTTAGCCGTCGGTCATTGTTCATTAAAACGTTATTAACAAAAAAGTTTGAAATATACTAAAGTACACAAGTGCGCGCGCGCGCACACACACACACGCACACACGTACACACCCACACACCTACACACCCACACACCCACACGCGCACGCACCCACGCATCCACACACACACACACACACACACACACACGGTGAGATGCAAAAGAGCCTTTGGCTCCCCTCCCGCACTTACCCGTAGTCAGGATGGACCTTGCTTTACAATGTAGCTTGTACTTTGTAAGTTGTAAAGCGAGGGCCACCTTGTCTATCGTTGGGATGGAGGCGGGAGAGGCCAAAGGCTCCCTTGCCCCTCATCGTGTGTGTGAGTGTGTGTGCGCGCGCGCGAGCGCGCGTGTGTGTCGTATGCGTGTGTGGGGGGGAGGAGGGTCGAATGCATGCGCGCGTGCTTCCTGTCTATACGTGTATTTTAATATATTTCAAATTTTTTGTTAATAACTTTTTAATGAACAATGATCGACGGCTAAAACTTAAAATTTTTTTTATGTTACTCAGGATCATGATCTCGACAACATATGTTAATATCAAGGTCATTCTGCCCATCAAAGTGTTCTTTTAAATAATTGCCGAAAATACATTAAAACTGTAAAAATTTAACATTAAATATCTCAAAAACTATAAAAGACAGCCAATTAATTTATAAGGAGAAGTTACTCAGGGTCATGTCCTTGACAACATATGTCAAAATCATCGGTGAGGTGTAATCTAATATGCATATTTACCCCTAATTATTATTTTTTTCATCTTCTAATTGTTCCATCTTTTTTTTTAATTTTTTTCTGTTTGTTTTTTCTCTTTTATTTATTTGGGAGAAAAAGAGAGAAAGTGAGAGAGAGAGAGAGATAGAGAGAGAGACTCTTCTTTTCTCTTTTCAATTTCTTTTTCATCTTTTCTCATTTGCGCTTCTATTTACTATTTCTCTTAACTTTTTTTTTTGCGATTTCTTTTTCTTTTTTTTTCTTATTTTCTTCTCATCTTTAGTCTTTTCCAGTTTTAATATTTTATAATTTTCTTGTTTCTTTCCTTCTTGCTTTCATTTTCGACCTTTATATCATTTAACTGATTTTATAGTAACTTAATTTCGAGGTTTTATTCTCCATGTGTGCTTTCCTCTATTTCTCGGTCTCATTTATTCTTTTGCATTCTCTTTCTTTCAATCTAGCTAGATTTCTTTTCATTTTATCACTTATCACTTTTTTAAAACATATACACAATTTCTTAATCTTCATTTTCGTTTTCTCTCTTTTTTTTATAAAATTTATAATATTTATTGAATCTAATTGTTCTCTGTCTTTTCGCTTTTCTGTTTTTCCTTTTTTGTTACTCTTTCATTTTCTGTCAGCATACATTTTTTTTCAATTTTATTCAGCTCTCCATATTCATTCTTTTCCAGAGTGTCTATTCTGTGGAAAAGCATGGAAAACCTAAAATATTTTCAGGGATTCTTTTTGTACCTGGAAAAATCAAAAATTTCTCATGTAATTTTTATTAGGATTTGGGAAATTAAAAAAAAAAATTCTCTGATAATTTTATTCTTATACTGTAAACAGTCGGCAAACCAAATTAATTATACATTTAAAGTATATTATAAATATACATATATTTTATACTTGTTTATGTGTATAATCTTTGTCCTAACAAAATATTGAATATGCAATACTCTTTAGTGTGACTTTTAGCAATAAAAAAATGAAAACGTTATATGGAAGTTATTCAGTTTTTTTCACTGCATTTGCAAAACTAATACTTGAACTAATACTTAAGTTTACTCTCTGTTTTTTATTTATATGAGTGAAAAACGCATATTATTAGAAAATGCATATAATAAAAAAACTTATTTTAAAAACTCCAAAACTTCTTTAAAATATTTTCTTACCATAATTTTGAACAAAAATATTCAGACTCTCAGGGAATCTTTTTACAAAATTTGAGTAGACACTCTTTTTCTCTTCAGCATCATCGATATTTTTTTTTTAATACTGAATTTATCTTTTTCATCAATGTTACTTTTTTCTATTCTCTGCTCTATTCTCTGCAACTTGTTCTTTCTTTCTCTTAATCTAAATTTTTGTACGTATTTCTAATTGTTTCTTATATTTCCTAATTTTTATTATCTATTATCTATAATTTATCATTTATCTGTCATTCCTTTTTCGGTATCACTTCTCGCTTCCTATTCTCTATGTAAAAATATAGTCTGATTATTTAACTGTTTCGCTTTTCTTATAGTTTTTTGACTTAGTTAAACTTATATAATATGATATATTTAAATGTGATTGTGTGTGTTGTTTTATGATTATTATTAAGTCATTTAATTTAAAACAATTTTAATTTGAAGTAGAAAATTTGAACCTTTAGATTTAATACTATTTGAAAATATTGCTCTTATCTGTTTAAATAGAAGTAATGGATTTTGTTTATGCAATGTTTCAGAAAAGTAACTGTTATTGATTATCAAGGAACTTGTAGCCCTCAAGAATCTCATCAATCGTCAGCGCCTCGAACTTTATCCAACTCTATTATAAAAACAGCGGCGGCATTTGGCAATTTTCTGTGGACTCTGATTTTAAGTCTCAATATTCAAGATTTCTGGCGAACAACATTGGCATTTGCTAACAATGCAATGCATTCGTTAGATGGTAGTATCTCATAAATGCATTTATAAGTCTCTGCATTTATAAAATCTGTGTGTTCTCGGTATATACAGAGTGACCCACCGAAAATGAAACAGACATGTTTTTTGGCATTTAACCTTATTTATTCGAAAAACGCTCGGACAAATCAACTTTGTTTTTAAGAGGAACATATAGATTGGCTATTTTCATTCATCTAACCCTCAAAAGAGTTTAATTTCACTCTAAAAATTTTACATGGCAAGGGGTGTCTAAAAGCATACCATTTGAAAGTCTGATAAATTAGCTTTACAATGATATATTAATTTTTAAATTCCGATCATAATTTTCCGAGTAAATGCACTTCAAATATGTGATATGAATAAAGCAAAACAATACAATACTTAGTCTGTGACTTTATCGGCAAGTAACACGTCTTGTGTATTCTTTTTTTATACTAAAAATAAATTCCAAAGTTAAAAATGTCAAAAAACATATCTGTTTCGTTTTCGGTGAGCCACTCTGTATGTATTCTTAAGCTTCCTATATATGCATATAGTTAAAAAAATTTCCGACATTTGATAAAATTTTTAATATAAAAAAGCTATAGAATATTTAAGTTTGAGAAATTGGCAACAATAATTATCTGTCTTCAGAGCGTGTTATATTGTGTAATATGCTGTTTTAGTGGAATAAAAGCTGTTAAGCCGTTGCCACATTACGCTTTGCGGATCAGTACTTAAATGATCAACAATTTGCAGTACGTAATCCGAATCCGATCCGCGTCCGCAATACGTAGTGTGAGAACGGCTTTATCTGCTTCTTATGTTTTTTCGATTCATCGGATTTAAAAATATCGGTTACAAAATATCATACAAAGATCAAATTTATATTTTGCTATACAAATATTTTTTAGAGGCATTACAAATATTTTAGGAAATATATAATGCAAAATATATAAAACGAAAATAAAAAAAACGAGTGATATAAAGTTTTTGTAAGTACCGAGAACGATAATAAACACATTGTATGTGTGAAAGAACTATCGAAAAATAATTTTCAGAAATTTTTAAAATGGTTTACAACTACACACAAATATGTATTAATTGCTCAAGGAAATTATTTTGAAAGAGACATAGTGTAAATAGATTTAAGAATTATTGGCAAATATTTATGTTAAATCAGCCTTTTCAAAAGTCAATAATTTTGATATATGTTGATATATGTTGTCAAAATCCGAATAATATTCAAGAAGTTTTAGCCATCGTTCATTGTTTGTTAAAAAGTAATTAACAATTAAATTGTATGATAAAAACAAGTATTAAAGGCGATAATCTGAACTTTTTCGAGCATGAATGTTATATTAATTGTATATTTAAGTATTTAAACAGATGTGTGAGCGGGGAAGGATGGAGTCTCTCTTTTTGCACCCCCAAAAACTCAAAACTATAACCTAATTCAAACCTAAATTTTATTTAAAAAATAGAAATTGGTTTGGATTAGATTAATTTTTTGGGGGATGGGAGTATAAAGAGAGGTGTTTTATTTCTCCGCCGCTCACGCATTTATTTTGCAATTACTATACAGACAATATTTTGATATTATGAATATTTATCCAATTAATATAAAAACATTATTATATTAGTTATAAACATATTTATATATTTATTGAACATATATTTATTTAGGGGCTTCACCTCTTGCCCTGTGCACTCCTACTTTCAAAACACTAACTTAACCCAAACTAATTTCTATTTTCTAAATTAAATAAAATTTTAAATATTTATATATATAACTAATATAATATTCAGTTTTTTTAATCGGAGAAATTCAGGTTTTCATGTTTAATACTTGTTTTTATCATGTACTTTAATTGTTAATAACTTTTTAACAAACAACAAGTGAGGGATAAAACTTCTTGGATGCTATTCAGGGTCAGGTTGACAATGTATATCATGAAGTCATTGATTTTTAAGGAGGCTGACTTAATATGATGATTTAATATATGTCATAATTTTTAATACTTTTTGATGCTATTTTGTTATCACATTTATCATATTTATCATATGAAACGAAGAAAAAATTGCAACGCAAGCAAAAAAAAAACAAAAAATATATTATACAAGAAATAAATATTTGCACCTTATTTATCAATAGCAATAATATTTTCATTTTGTTCATAGTAATAGTGTAATAAAAATAGGACCTGATATGTGTATAAGATATAAAAATACAAATGTTATTTGATTTTGATATATTAGAAATATCAAAATTTTATTAATTTAATTTGTGAAAAATCAACAAAATAAATATGGTTTTTGTTGCAAAAAAATTATTTTTTTCAAAAATTTCATTCATTTTTGAGAGCATTTTTAAACTAGATGGCAATTATATAGAATCTATAATTTTATAGTTATTAAAACATTAAGTGTAAGATATAATTATCTAATACTAGCAACAAATCACAATTAAAGCATAGATTAATTAAATATTAATAAAAATGTATTTTAAATAGATTAAAAAATTTGTATATGATAATGCTCTTTTAGGAAAATGTCTGTTCTTACAATAGTCTATTTTCATAGAAATGGACCTGATAATTTAGATCCATTATTATTTTCATTAATTCAAGAAATTGTATTTATTTTTTCTAGACGATTTGATTTTCACGGACAATGGTGAAACGCATGATTTTGATTCACTTACGTCTGTCGATTCGACAGAGGAAGCAACATCGGACGAGAACAACATATTTATGAGATTTCCGATAATTGCGCCAGTCTCGCCACCAACTACTCGAGCCACTTCTGCGCATTATCCTCGAAAGTTACGCTCTTGTGAAAAGAAAACAGATTTGTACATTCTGCAACCTGAACGGCTTAATACAAGTGGGCAGAGTAATCCTTTGAAAGGAAAGCTTACTAATTGTCATGTTACTGGATGCGAAAGGTAATTTATAACAATCGTATAAATATACACGCGCACGCGTACACTTACACTCATTCTCCCATGTACCATACATACACACACACATACACACACATTTTTGAAACAAATTTCTCTGAATTTTCAAAATTATTGCTTATAAATGTATTACTACTATATTTATTTCCAAAAATAAAACAAAAAAATTGTTAACGTAAATATATTTTTTCTTTTCTGCTTTTGCCTTGTAGACCGTTCAGCGTTCAAAAGATTCGTCACACTAATTTGATATTGCTGGTAGTTGATACGATGTGTCCATGCGGGAGTAAACAGTTGAGTATTGAACCTATTGAGGCATTAACAGAACCTGGAGCATGCACGGCAAGGAGAGAACGCTTATATCGACGAAGACCACCAAAATGTATAAACTATCACCCTGAAGAGATGGAGATTAAATTCTGTGGCGACGCCGACCGTCTTGTTAGTTTTTCGTCGTTAAGTCTTACAGTTCTCTTACCCATCGTTACAGTGCGGCTGTTACTTGCGTGATTTTATCGTCATTAAACAAATATTGCGCACACATTTGCGCAGATACATATACACACACATATACACATATGTTTATAAATTACCTTTTTAAAATGAATTTAGCGTTATTGTTTCTATGAAACAATTATAAAGAAGGAGAGATGTAAAACGAGAGAAACTAATGTATTAAGAACGCGGATTATCACGATATGAAGATGATAATACCTACACACACGCACGAACGCATACATGCACATACATACATATATACATACATATAATATGTATATATATATACATATATATATATATATATATATATATATATACAGGGTGTCCGGCGTCAATCGCATCACCCGTATGCAGATAGAGCAGGTAAAACTGAGGAAAAGATCCTGTACCATTTTTTTTATAACGCTTAATAAGAGAGTATTATTGAGTAAAGTCTGGCCAATCATCGCCGAGCCAGACGCACATCAGTTAGACGCTGCAAACAGCTGAGCGCACACATGCCAGGCGCGCGATTCGATTGACGCCGGACAGCCTGTATATATATATATATATATATATATATATATATATATATATATACACGCTAATCAAAGAAGGTGATATCAAATTTTAACAGTATACAGTACTCGTGAAAACAAATTGAAAAGTTTTAATAAACAATATTTCAAAAATCATTTATTTCCGAGTTATAAAGCATTCAATGTTTAACATTCTCCGTTTATTTCACGCGAATACCTTGTAAATATATTTACATGCGGTCGCTCGTACATTCGTTTTTCGTATCCTTCTAAGTAGAAGCGGCACTACCCCTTTAGTGGGTCTATGGAATAAGTCCAGACCTCACTCATGAATAAGTACGGAAATCTGGTCCTGAGAATCATAATCGATAATTTTTGTTTAATTTTGAAATTTCAACTAAATTTGAAGTGAGAATTGGAATTGATTTTAAAATGATTGTTTTATTGTCTTATTGGTAACAATAATTTTAAAATTTGCGCATTTGATATCAGAATATGCTAATTCGATCCAATATTATCAACGTTATAAAGAATTATGCATCTATCTTACAATTATAATTTGTAGGTAATATCTTAAAAAAAAATTTTTTTTAATCAAATCCTACTTCTTTCTCTCTCCTCTCCGGTTGATTATTATCCAGACCTGGAGCGAGATTGTAGTGCCGCTTCTGCTTCTAAGATTGACAAATAATAAATATCATCGACGTATTTGTTGACAGTTTTCAATTATATATTAGTTCATTCATGAATGCCAATGAATGACCATTTATTTATTATCATTGCATCGATTATCATAGTTTGATCAGCTTTAAAACGGTAAATTGTTGATAACATGGTTTTGTGTTGTGTAAGAAATGACTAATTTGTACATAAATTTTGAAATAAATAACAGACATTTTTATTTTGTGTATGACAGAGCAAATGCTTTATAACTCGGCAATAAATGGTTTTTAGAGTATTGTTTATTGACTTTTCGATTTGTTTTGATGAGTATATACCATTAAAATTTGCCATCTTTTTGAACACCCTATATATTTATATAACAAACTATGTTTACACGTCATCCTAATTATTTTATTCTTCAAAGGAATAGCTGATTGGCCAGTTTTAAAACTATGAATGTTATTAAATGTTTGATTGAAGGTGACGTGTAAATTTAATCATAAATATACAGTCTAAGCATTCGTTCTATAGAAAGAAATTGACAGAAAAATTGTTAGAGAGCCATTTTTGAATATCCTCTTTTCTTTTTCTCTAAAGCAGCAATCAGTAACGATATTGACAAAATATATTATATTCAACATTCGAGACGAAATAAGAATATTCAAAGATCTTCCAGTTTCTCTCTCAATATGTCAACTTTACAATTCCGATATAAGGAAACTATACGAATGCTGGTCTATTTATACAATAATAACAACATCAAAACACACACACACACACACACACACACACACACACACACACACACACACACACACACACACACACACACACACAC
>JBCAUJ010000008.1:7168990-7187613 GCA_038406275.1 Cataglyphis albicans
TATATATGTATATATATATATATGTGTGTGTATATGTATATGAGTGTACGTAGTAAGCAAAATACGCACAATATGTCAGCAGATTGGCAACAGATTTATTTTTAAAAGTTAATTAATCATCAGTTATGTTCGTATCAGCTGCAAACTACAGAATCTGACAACAGTTTGATGATAAAAACTGAGCCGAATCTGCTAATAATCTGATATTCTATTTACGTGATTAGAAAATGCCGACTCTGCTTGATTTTTGCTGCTACTCTTCCATCAGATTGGCAAAGAGATCCTATTCGATTTCTGCTATCAGTCTGTCGATTATAACAGCTCTGTACCAAACTTGTAGCATTTTCGCTGACAAAAATTTGTATCAGATCGATATACTTGGTAAAATCTATTCGCGACAGATTTGACTATCTGGGTATATGTATGTATTTATAAATGTATCTGCATATATGTTTGTTTGCATACACATACATATACATATCTATGTTAATATATAATATTCAATTATAAATTTTGTTAGAGGCAAGAAAATCTTGTATATTTATACATATCTCATTTCATCACATATATCAAAATTTGTCCCTCTCTTAAAAGCAATAAATGCTTCATATAATACGACGATCTTAGAAAAAATGAAAGATTATATTTGAATAACTGTTTATTGATATTATATGAAAAAAGAAGCTTACTGACATAATATATATTATATTGTTGTAGTAACAAGCGTTTCCTTAGGTTTCATTTGCACAGTAATAATTCGGAAATATTAATTTTATTTATTGAAAATGGTTTTATCAACTTGCAAATTATTTTATAATATAGCAAATTTTTTATTTTTTTATTTATAATATAGCAAATTTGCAATGAATTTTGCTATAATAAGAAAATGCACTACTGACAATTAGTAGATTATTTTATTTTGAGTAAATTGGCGTATTTTTGTCACAAAATGTACTCGTATAAGATTTTTCACGATTGAAACAATAATTACAAGATGTTATTATTTAATATTGAAAAATTGGTTGTAATAAAGCATAATTTTAACAGCTTTTACATTTAAATTTGCAGTAGCAGTAGCTTTTTGAATGTTTTCTGCTAGCAAATTTTTTTCTCGCAATCGTAACGGTTATATTTTCATATAAAGAGCAAATCTCTTGAGAGAAAGTTAAATTTTCTTGAATTTTATTTCTATTATTGTTGAAGTTTCTTTGCAATCCTATTGCGTGTATATAAAATTTTTTTTTCCAATTAGTGAAGGTTTGATTTTTCGTCGAATTATTATGGATCTTTTTTCGGAATCAATTTATCCCTATTTTTCCCAATTAAAATGTGAAGACATTTACAACCACATTCCGATTACAGTCAATTTTCTCTGTTTATTTACGAGAACTGTTAAAAGTTTTCCATTTATTTAGGAATATTATTCAAATCGCTATAATATAATATAAATGATGAAAAAGATGAAACCATAATCGAAAATTTTTTCCATTCAATCTTTATTCTTAAATTGTCAATACCAAATATTCTAAAAATTTCTTTTAATCTTTATTTTTGATTGTTTTTTTATACTGTATATGTGATTATTTAGTTACATAACAAATGTGCGAGCAATTAAAAGAGCAATGCAGAAAAATATTGATAGCGATTTCATAATATAGGAGAAAATGTAAATGCTAAGAGAATATAAAAAGAATACAGAATGCCTAAGCATTACACACACACACATATATATATATATATATATATATATATATATATATATATATATATTATAGCTATTCTAAATATTTCTTTTTTTTAACTTTTCTTTTATTCTATCGCGGTACATACATCCTTTTTGTTAAGATATTAAACATACATATTATTTTAAACAATCCATGCATTTTTTATTCTTATTAAGTAATTATTCTAAAGATATAACTCTCTTTTCTCTTTGGAAACATGCCAGCAACATGTTAGCAAAATTATTGTTTCGATAGATGAAATTCATTCTTAAAAGTCTTCTTCCTCCAGATTCTATCGTATACCTATATTACGAATATTTATATTTTCCTTATAAAGTTATAAATTCTGATATACGTAAAAAATTTATGTATTACTTAAAATATAAATAATGCTAAATTGAATGTTTAAAATAAAATAACAGTGTAATAAATGAGAGACAATTACTTATCAGATAATATATCGGTTTCCATAACATAAAAACTGATGATTTTGTTCACCATGATTGAAATGCCTAAAATCATACTCAATATTTATAATCAAATTTATAATCAAATTGTTAATACCAAAACAAAAAGATAGTTTTATTATTATTATATTTCATTATATAGCCCAATAATTATAGTTACAATAATAAATTATTTACAGTTATTTTAATATTACTATGAGAGATCTAGTTCAGATTCATCACATGTAATGATATTGGCTTATTACAATGATATTCTTTATCAAATATTAATAATGTAGTTTCTTAATATTAATAATATTCTTACACACACACACACGCGCGCACGCACGCACGCACACACACATATATATATATATATATATAAGTACATATATATGTATATATATACATATACATATATATTATTCTTTATTTTATTTTTTTATTTATTACTTTTTGCTCTGCTTTCTTATTATCATCATATTTGAATGGTCATATAATTATGCATTTTCCATTCGTTTTTTTTTAATTCTACACAACATTGTAACAAAGTAGTGCAAAAAAATAGTGATAAAATAATAAAGAACAAGAAAATAGATATTTAAAAATATGGAAGCTTGATTGTAATTGTCTTAATATTACAATTAATTTATAATATTTTTTGTAAAATGTTACTAAAGAGACTTTCTAATATCATGCTTATTCTTTATTGATTATTAAATTATCTATTAAATAACTGAATGAATTATCTATCAAAAAACCAAAAAAGTGTAAAATTTAAGAATATAAGATACTGTACTTGTACTGAATTTTTTGCGTCCGAAGAAAATTCCATGAAACAGTCGTTACACAATTTTGCGGATTACATGTTTATATTCGCACTTATTGAAAAAATCTTCAAAACAATATTACAAGTTTTGATATTTCAAGAAATTGGATTTTCAAGAAAAAGGAAGATAACAAATGATGATAATTGATTAATAGAGAAATTTTCCATCCGTGTCATAAACGCACACATATGAAAATTGCGTTACTCAAAAAAAGTATTTTGCAACTAATGTACAGTATATTGATTATTTATTTTGCAAAGAAAGATGTAAGTACATATTAATATCATTTTTAATGATCTAATAATATCAAAAAAGTAACTTTATTCTCGTTACTTTTTCAGAAAGTAATATTTTCTTCCAAAGTAAAACTTTTTATTATATGTTTTGTGTGTGTGTGTGTGTGTATGCATGTGTGTACGCGTGCATGCGTGCGTGTGTGTGTGTGTGTGTGTGTGTGTGTGTGTGTGTGTGTGTGTGTGTGTGTGTGTGTGCGTGCGTGCGTGCGTGCGTGCGTGCGTGCGTGCGTGCGTGCGTGCGTGTGTGTGCGTGCGTGCGTGCGTGCGTGTGTGTGCGTGTGTGCGTGCGTGCGTGTGTGTGCGTGTGTGCGTGCGTGCGTGTGTGTGTGTGTGTGTATGTGAAGAAAAAAAAAAGAGAGAAACTTTTTGTCATCTTGTAATTTATTTTGTATTCCAAGTACAAAAATAGCCGCAAAATCGCATATCTACGATACAATTGATTAGATAACAAAGTTTCTATTAAAAATAAAAAGCGTGACACATGGAGCAACGAAATAACTAATAAGAAAATTTAGTTTAAGTAAAACAAAAAAAAAGGAACAAATAATCTATAATATTTATAATCTATAATCTATAATATTTATCATTTCTTATTTGATATAAAACAATAAGTAAAATATATTCTCTTTATAATTAAAATAGCCAAATAATTTTATAGTTTTATGCATTCACAATGATATAACTTAGAAATAACAACAAAACAAAATAACATACATTTCATTTCAATTAATATTTTATTATCATTTTTATCAGAATATCATTCCTTAGTTTGATGTTATATGAACTTCATGAAGAAATTACGATCGTCGTAATAAAATGATAATGATTAGCATAACTATTACTAGTATAATTATTATTAGCGTGATTAATAATTGTTGAAGTATCACGGGTACGCAAATAATAATGCAAATGACGCGCGATATACTTATATAGCTGTGTAGTTGCGCGCTATCGTCTTTATATTATTGTTTTATAGCTGCAATTGTAAGATATAAATGAGAACAAAGAACTTTTATTTACCAGGATATCGGTAAAACTGCGAGCCTGATTAAAGCTTGCTTTATCAAAGATATTGGTTCCTCCAAGTGATCTTAAAAATTTTATAAGAAAAGAGCGAAAAATTAATACAGAATAAGTAACCATCATGCTCGCGCGCGTACGGAATACCGTAAAATAAAATTTTTCATTAAAATTTGAAATAAAGGATAGTAAAGATTTTTATGAAAAATATAAAGATAATAATCTTAAAAAAAAAAAAACATTATTTTAAGTTCAATTTTTTTTAGCTGATTGCTAAAATATTTAATAGTGAAAATTAAAAAAATTGTAATAGGAAATCTTACAACTATTATTTTCGGCATGATTCTCTAAAGATTTTGATTATAAATTAAAATAACGAAAGCTTGCTATATAAATTTTTATATTATAATTACGAGTTATTTTATAATTTGCATTGCATTGAATACGATAAAGCTATGCTTAACAAAAAGAATGCATATACGACGGCCCACTATCTCTTTGCAAATAAAACTAAACATCATCTATACAATAATATTTAAATGCGAATCACACACGACATAATACACACACGCACGCACGCACACACGCACACACACGCGCACACACACACACACACACACACATCTTCGATTTTGTTCAGTTTATTTAATAAGTGATCCATTATTTGTGAAATTTGTATTTTCTTCTGTAATTTAATTATTATATACATATATACTATATATTTTACATATATATTATTATATATTTTGTGTTTAATATATGCACGGTGTTGGGAAGCTTTTGACATACCCGAAGTGTGAAGGTAGATTGGGTCAAACTAAATCGAAAAATCCTGTACCATTTTCGCAATAATTATTGCATTAATAATTAAAATATGTGATTTAATGACCGCGTTGGAAAAGCAAGAGGTGACAGCGTGACTCCACCTCTCGCTTAGATGATGCTTTTGTTACTATGAGACGTACACAAATAATCCGTCGTACATGCCTGCCGATATCGGTCTACCGCTTTCCAACGTACTCATTAGCTCATATATTTTAATTAATAACGCAATAACTATTACGAATTTTACAAAAGTTACAGGATTTTTCGATTTAGTTTGACCTAATCTACTTTCACATTTCAGGTGTGTCAAAAGTTTCTTGACATCTTGTATATATACATACACACACACACACATATATATATATATATATATATATATATATATATAAATTTTGATATATAATAATAATTATTATATATCTTTTTCACATTTTTTTGTAAAGGATTAAATGTTACAATATAAATTCTAATAAAAATAAAAACATTTTAAAAACACAAACAAAAATAGAATCTATTACATTAAAAAAAAAATGACTTATCGTTAAAATATTGGTCTAATATAATAGATAATATATTATTAGATAACAGCTTCCAACCAAGGTGATTTCAATACGCGGAATATGAGAAAGGATAAAAACACTCTTGTTGGGCTTAATTTGATTTAAATAATAAACGTTATTATATTATTAATATATGTTAATATATGTACGCCGCGGAGCATCACAGGACTTTAAACACAGTGACACAAATTTTACCAGTATCATTAAAAGTAAAATTCAACAATATATGAAGTCAATTGATGTAATTTTGTGATTATGTTTTGCAGCAAAATTGTTGTTAATTTGTACTATAGAATATTTAGTATGAACATTTCTTGAAAAAAAGATTATTACGTTTAGATATTTATGATTAGAAATATTTAAGATAAATTTAATCTACTTCATTAAAATTCATTATAAATTATTTTTATCAAATTATTTGATGTAAAATAAAACATTTTTATATGATTACATATAAAAATTTATAATTTTTATACGTAAATATATAAAAATATATATTTATATTATCTATCATAAATTATATTATCTATCATAAAATAATCAATTATAAAATAAAATTTTCTTATATCTTTTTTACCTCCTTTGGTTTATAACTTATACATATACAGGGTGTCCGGCGTCAATCGCATTACCGGTCGTATGCAGATAAAGCAGATAAAACTGAAGAAAAAAATCCTATACCATTTTTTTTATAACGCTTAATAAGAGAGTTATTATTGAGTAAAGTCTTGCCAATAATCGCCGATCTTTAGCCAGACACACGTGAGACGCTATAACATCTGAGCGCTCACGCACACATGTTAAGCGCGTGGCTCATTGACGTGTGTCCAGCTAAAGATCGGCGCTGAATTGCCAGACATCACTCAATAATAACTCTTTTATTAAGCGTTATTGAAAAAAATGGTAGAGGACTTTTCTTCTCAATTTTACCTACTCTACCTGCACACGACGGATAATGCGATTGACATCGAACACCCTGTATTATATGTATATAATCTTATATATCTTTTGGCATTATTCATTGGCAGCAAGGCATTGTTTATTTTTTATTAATTTTACGTTTCTTTGAACTCTTGTTAATTTAATAATTTTATGTTTCATTAATTTTGGTAGATATTTGTTTGGAAATAATGCATTTTATCAAAAAATATTCTTATGATGTAATGAGAATATATATATGTGTGTATGTAAGCAAATACACATACTTACAGTTTTACTCTCTCTTTCTATCACACACACATGCGCGCGCACACATAGCACACGCACACACACACACACACCCATATATATATATATATATATATATATATATATATATATATATGGACTTAGTATATAATGCGAACAAAACGCGTGCAATTAGATCACGCAAAATAAAGATAAACGTTAACTAAAAATAACAAAAAGTTCTATAAACGTGTTAGATAAAAGAATCTTTCGATCGGCACTTTTAGTGCTGCCATATGTCTTCCATTATTTATATATTAATTAATAATAAAATTGACTATAACATATTATATAAAATTATATCTTGATGCGCTCATATAAATGTGCGCGTATATACATGTACACACACACCCACACACACACACACCATACATATCTATGCACACACAATATATATATCAAAAACAATATTGCGAACTTATTTAATACAATCTATAAATAAGGATACAATGTAATTTACATAATAACAAACAAAAATGTGAACGCAAGAAAAAATTGGTATTTTTCACAGGATTTTTAACATTGGAAATCATTGTTTATTATTTCTCATAGGTTCCGATGAAGAATGTACTTTGCTATATTCTGCGTACGTTGCTGAAATATAGTTTGCGCGAGAAAGAAAATAAAGAAAAGCCTGTTTTTACGCGATATAATATTTAAAATATATATAATGCTGTTAATGTATGCATTTTTGGATAAAATTTCGAATATTAAGAGAGGTATAGAAGTGAATACGGCACAAAAGATGAATGGCGATAAGGGCATCAATTGGTTCCAGTTGTTTTTTTTTTGTTATAAATTGATAATATTACTTAACAACATTAATAAATGTATAAGTTGTTTTGAAATATTTACTTTATTTACAGCAACAAAAAAGCATAATTTAGACATTTTTTTTGTCCTTCAATAATTATACTTAAATAAAATTACAATATATATACAAGCTAATCCGGAACAAGTATAGTGTACCTGAAAGAGCGTATTCCTGAATTCTAAGACGATTTTTCCTTTATGAAAATATCATTTGAAGCTTAGTTTTTGAATTAAAAAAGGAAATAGTGAACGAAGTACGGAATGAGTACAGAATGTAGGCAGGGGTGGTGCAACTCACCGTCCGATGTAGGCGCTTACGCGAGGCGCTCGCTATAGCTGATCGAGCGCTATAGCGTACTCGTTCCGTAATTCATTCGGTATTTTCTTTTATAATTTAAAAACTAAGCTTCACACACACACACACACACACAGACGAAATTTTTGTAAAGAAAAAATCGTTTTAGAAATCATTCAGGAATACGATCTGTTAAGGATGAATGGTTGTTTTAAATCATCCCGCTACAGCATTCGATCAGCTGTTTGCTAACACATATCCGCAGTTCGCGATTGGCAATCGGCAGTGCTAGTACTGACATAACTTGCTCGTTGTCGTGGCGCGATCTTCGCGTCAAGTAACATTGTTGTGTATTTAACGCGTTTCTTTAATTTATTAAGTTAATAATCGGTAGTGATTCATTGTGAATAATAGGTAATCGATTGTGATAATTATAATGGTTAATAATTGTCTAATTCATCGATAAGTGCGTGAGTGTAATAGTGTAAAAATGTCGATTCAACATCGAGTGTTCTGCATCGAATGGTGAGAGTTGCGCAGTTTCTGCTTATTTTCCGTACTCGTTCCGTAATTCGCTCATTATTTCCTTTTATAATTCAAAAGCTTCAGACAAAATTTTCATAAAGCAAAAATCGTTTTAGAATTTATTCAGGAATACTCCCTTTCAAGGACACTATACTTATTCCGGATCATCCTGTATGTGTATATATATACAGGATATCCCACAACCGTATTATCTCTCATATGCAGGTAAAGCAAGTGAAACCGAGAAGAAAAGTCCTTCTCTATTTATTTCTATAACGGATAAAGGAGTTTATAAAGGAGTTATTATTGAGTAAAGTTTGGCCCAACTTCTGATATTTAGCCAAGCGCACGTCGATGAACCGCGCGTCTGGTGTTCAAGAGCGTTCAACTGTTACGTTGGCGCATCACTACCTGATGCGTGATTTACTGACGTGCGGCTAAAAGTTGGCACTGATTGGTCAGACTTTACTCAACAACAATAATAATTCCTTTATTAAGTATTATAGAAAAAAATAGTAAAAGACTTTTCTTCTAGATTTCACTTGCTCTACACGAGAAGTAATACGGTTTTTATGGGACACTTTGTATATAAGATGTCCCAGAGCATCCTAGGCAACGCTCATAAGCGAATAGAGTACAGTAAATTGAACAGAAAAATCCTGTACCATTTTTTTGTATAACGCTTAATAAAGGAGTTATTATTCAATAAAATCTGGCCAATCAGTGCCAACTTTTAGCGCGTCGGTAAGCCAAACGCGCGCCTGGTAGTGTATGTGAACGCTCTACTGTTACGGCACACTGTGTGTATATACATATATATATATATATATATATATATATATATATATATATACAGGGTGTCCTGCAAAGATTGTGCCAACGCTCGTGAGCGGGTAGAACACAGTAAACTCAACAGGAAAGTTCTTTACCATTTTTTGATCTGAGTTTTCTTTTCGTTGTTATACGATGTTAAAGTTAGCTAATCAGCTCCTGTCTATACAACAGAAAGCCGTCTCTTACTCTGACCCTTACTTATTCTGACCCCCGACGTTCCTCCTTTGTTTTCTGTTGTAGGCAGGCTCTGATTAGCTGACTTTAACATTGTATAACAAAGAAAGCTTAGATCAAAAAATGGTAAAGAACTTTTTTGTTCAGTTTACCGTGCTCTACCCACTCACGAGCGTTGGCACAATTTTTGCAGGACACCCTGTATATATATATATATATATATATATATATATCATATATAAATATATAACATAACGTATATAAATATATGTATAAAATATTAATAAACATTATTTATGTATTAATAGCTTACAGAGAAATCTTCCGATGATAAGTTGTTTCAAAATGGTTAGTGTTTGGAACAATCCGTTTCAAACATCCTACGTTAGGATACGAGCTCATTTCGGCACAATAGCTGGTCCATCTTAAGTTTGAAATTATTTAGGTAAAACATGTATATGTATGTATTCAGAAATAAAATTTTCGAACATTTATATTGAAAGAAGATTTAAAAAAAAACTTGGAAAGCGTATCTCTTTTTTTGTCTATTTTATTCTGTTCTATATAAATTATATAAATTAGCTTCTATATAAATTAGCTTATAAAAAATTACTTATCAAAATAAATTAATTTACAAATTTATGATTATAATAAATAAATTTTAATATTGTTTATAAAATTTCTTGTACTAAATTCTTTCAAAAGTATTTCAATTGCCTAAACATGTTGCAGTTTATGAATGTAGTGTATAATTTTGCTCTTAGGTTCGGTAGGCGAAAATTTCTGGAAGTATGATTAACAATGTGCTCGCAAGCACATCGTTCGCGAAAAGAAATTGGTACGGTGTTCTTGAATGGATAAAAAATGACGGTCTCTTATCAGTATGAGGTTGCCAGTTCCACCAGCGGTGGATTCACCAGGCTTCTGTTTATGTGGCGTGGTTCTCTGTACAAGCTCATCTACAGGGAATTACTACTTTATTTGCTTCTCTTTGGCGCCTTGTCCGCACTTTATCGCCATGTTTTTAATGCTACACAAAAAAGGTGGATACTCCGATATGTCTTAATATATAAGCTAAATATATACATATAAAATTTATTATTAATTATTTTAATTATCTTGTCATACATATTTATCGTTTAAAACTAACTTAATTTAAATTGTTAATTTCTTCTAGTAATCTTTTAATAATTATTGTAATATATAATATATTACAGAGAGTTCGAGCAAGTTGTCATTTACTGCGACACCTTAATCAAATTAATCCCACTGAGTTTTGTACTCGGGTTTTATGTATCCTATGTGGCGCAGAGATGGTGGAAGCAGTACAAGGCAATACCGTGGCCCGACAAGTAAGTTTGGAAGCAGTTATTAAACAATGCACTTTAAATTTTCAATTTAATTCCTAAATTTTCAACAGCAAAGAACATTAGATATTTCCTTGTCTCTTATACAGAATTTGGAAACAAATACTACCAAAATAAATATAAGAGAAAAGCAAATGTAATTTTTATTTCTTTATCTCCTGTAGGATAATGCATCTCGTGGCTCTCTACATTAGCGGAAATGATGAGTACAGTCGGATGCTACGCAGGGCTCTCATGCGTTATCTGAATCTCTCCCTGATACTCGTTCTACGTTCCATCAGTTCGGCGGTGAAGAGACGATTCCCCACTCTCGAGCACGTCGTTGATTCTGGTAAATCATAATAAAAGATTATCGATCATCGTGCTCATCGTAATTAAAAATTAATAAACATCTTGTAGGTTTCATGACCACATTAGAACTCGAATTGTATCAGTCGGTCCCGAGTGGCGAGTTTAATACTTATTGGATACCGTGTACATGGTTCGTTAATCTTCTCAAAGAGGCACGCAAGACTCACAGGCTACCTGACGCGCAAGGTTTAAAGCTAATTATGGAAGTACGAATAAAAACCTCATGTGTATCTCTTACATTTATTTGCTTAACATTTTCATAAATCAACAGAAATTTTTTCCATTATTTTAACAAAGCACAAAAAAAGAAAATATGTTTTATATAAATATTAATATAAAGAATAATAATATTATATCAATGTTGTGTGTTAAAATTAAAGACGTTAATGCCATCATAAAAATTGTTTCTAATTTCTATTATACAATAAATTTTTCTCAATGATAAAGCAAATAAAATTGTCTAAAATATTATAACTTTTTAAAGGCATAATTGGTGTCTGTATCAAACATAGTTTCTTTCAGTCATTAAATTGTTTTTTAGAAACACCGCGTATATGTTATGATTATATAAAAATATGACCAAGGAAGTCAATCGTTTGGTGCAAGAACGATTAGGTTTTACGAGCATCTACTGCGACGACGAGTCGATATATAGCCGATTAGAAATAGCCATAAACCTACGTGTCGCGGTCTATCAACTACGTTTTTATTTTTTTGCGATTAGACATACGTGTCTCAGTCACATTATGCGTTTGCACGTTACAAGCAAAAGTCAATTTTAATATGCACGATAAACTTGATCAGCGAGTATGACGTATATAAGGAAAGTTACCAGCAGATTTTTTTTCAATATAATAATTGAATCAAATTTATCATTTGTATTTTTGTGATTGAATCTTTTTTAGCGGCTTGATATCTGCTAAGCATTTAATTATTCAAATGCATTAATAAATGTAAAGCCTTTTTTGTATTTGTTAAGCATGTACTTGTTTGCATATTTTATTTGCAGGAATTCAGCGAGTTCCGGACTAAATGCGGCCTCTTATGGAGTTACGATTGGGTATCGATTCCATTGGTGTACACGCAAGTGGTGACGCTCGCTACTTACAGCTTCTTTGCGGTCGCCTTAATCGGCCGACAATACATTGATGGTGTCGAAAAGCAATTCCAATTAAAGATAGATAAATATTTGCCTATTTTTACGATTCTGCAGTTTTTTTTCTTCATGGGACTGTTGAAGGTAGCCGAACAGCTGATAAATCCCTTCGGAGATGATGACGAAGATTTTGAGCTGAATTGGCTGATCGATCGTCATATAAAGGTAGAAATCCATTAAAGATTGCTTTCGAAATATCGTACTTTTATGCGTAGTTTTATTTATATGCAAACACTAGGTATCGTATCTCGGAGTGGATACGCTGATGAATCGCTGTCCGCCGCTCGTCAAAGACATTTATTACGATTCCGAAAATGTGAGCTTGCCATACACGGAAGCTGCTGCGGCGTACAAGAAGAAAACCTATCGCGGTAGCGTTGCAAATATGATGTTAGTACTTTGTACATGTACAATTTACAATATTTGACGCTATAGCTGATTGAGTTTATTTATAAGATTGTTGATTTTTAATATGAAGTTGCTTTCTCTCTCTTTATTTTTCTCAACACGAGCAAGTTGTTTTAAAAAATCTTAAAGAAATACAGCTTTATTTAAAATTTATTTAAAATTTATTTAAAATTTATTGATTTTTTAGGGTACCCGAAGAGAAACAAATGATGTTCCTGCCTGAAATTTTGGAGGAAGAGGAGGAATGCAAGAGTATTCCGACACCTCGCACTTCTACCGTTAGTTTAGCGATTCCAAGCGAAAGCCCGGTAATCGAAAGGCGGTAAGATTGGCTCGCAATTGTTTTAAAACGGATGAGCAAGTATAATTAAAGCGCATACTAAGTATTATAATTATGATAAAATAAATAATCGTAGTTATTTTAATCATAAAATATTATAAATTTCCCGTGTTTTTTTCCCAGTAAAAGAAAAAAAATAAGTTTAATAAAAAATACATTTAAAACATTATATTCTTGAATTGTAAGTGAATAATTAACAACTTTGTGTATCCGAAATGATGCGATGCAGGAACTCTATTAAGTTAGACTCGTTTGTTTCAGCCAGATCAGCGGGTCCCCTGCAACACCTGCGAAGATGGCTGGCAATTGTTCCGAAACGGTTGTGCAATTGGATGAGCAAGAGCAATCGCTCGAAATGAAGCATCGACACGTCATAATCGAGGCCGCCAGGAAATTCTCTGCCCTGGCGAAGGGCTCGGCGTCTCGCGCCGGCAAATCCTTCTTCCCGGCAACAAAACCATCCAAGTCAGTCATGCATCCTTGGCCAAGCACGACAAATATTTCGCATTCCGCGCAGACGTCGATCCAGGCGCCGATTTCCACCCCGATCGTTCTCGAGGCGGGTAGTCCCTGGAAAAAGGATTCATTCAAGAGTTTCCGTCAATCCTCCGTGGAGGATTCCGAAGGACGACAACCAAGCGTCTCGTCGCAGAGTGATAGAAATCAAGAAGGCGTCGTAAATTCGGCATTCATCGAGGAGAAGTTGCACGACGTGCCGGATATCTGTGATTCCGACAACGCGGAAGAAGAATATGATATCTCCGATTCTCCGACATCGTACAAAGACTCCTGCCAACATCTACCGATTCCAGAAGTGGTTGATATGCCTATAATTGGGGGCGAATCGAGTCATCCGAGTAGTCTGAAATACCTGAAGAGAGACCGATCGACTAGCGATTCCAAGAAGAAGAAAGGCATTCAATGGCCGAGATTATCCGGTAAATCATTAAAATTTCGCAGAAGAACTACTGATAACATACCCGCGATAAGCACAATGATGAGTCAAACCAGGAGTTCGCCAAACTTGAGTAATCTAGAGGAGCGGAAATCTGCGCAAAATGTCAAAATTGATCTTTCTTACAAGCAAGAAGAAGATTCCAAGCTGTGAATGATGTATAGCTGTCAACGAGTAATATAAATTGATATGAATTTCAATGAAATTTCTGCAAAATTTATCTTTAAATATGTATGAATTTCTTAAAGACAGAAATTTTTATTAATGAGATTCTCTCTCTCGCTAAAAGATTCAGTGCAAAAATTAAACATTACGCTTTCTCTTTTTTTTTCTCTCTCTTTTCATCTTATTATAAAATTTAATTAAGTTGGGATATTTTAAGATCGTTATAGATCTTAAAATTATCTTGTTAAAAATTGATAGTGCTGTGAAAAAACTACATAAAATTACGTTTATTCTATTGTTATTTATTACATTTGTTCATAGAAATATATCTGAAGTAGAGTAATATGCAATGCAGAGTAATATGCTTTATCATTATGAGATGATCAGTGACATAAAATACTTTACCTACATATTTCAGTGTTTTAATTATTACGATTAATATAAGCAGGTATACATCCACAGGAATCCATAGCGTTGTTTAAGATTATGATCTATATATCCGTGTAAATATTGTAAATATATATTATAGAATATATTTTTCTTTTATTGCATTATGTAAAAAGTAAAGCAATTAATTTATTAAAAAATGTAAAAATTTTTTATTTAAAGAAAGCATTTAACTAACGATATTTGCAATGTTATTAGAATCATTAAAAATATAATTATGAAAAATAATTTATGAAATTATAATATATATATATATAAGATTCTGAAATGTATATATAAAAAAAAGTTTTTTTTTAAATTTGTGTGCCAGGTGATTTTTAAGATTTATCGACTGAGAATATTAAACGGTACTTCGTCGATATATTATCATATTCTGAAAAGTTTAGACAACATTTAACGATGAGAAATATAAAGCACAGATGGCATTATTTAAGTGTTTTAATGTTTTGGCGCATATTTACATTGTTTATCTCTCGCAGTGAAACTTATTGTTACACTCTTTTTTTCGAATTTTATCTTTCATTGTAATATTTTCTTCAGTAATAGTGCGGACCAAAAATATACGTACATCGACGTAACAGATCCAAAACATACCAAGGAATTTTGTCATTTTTTTATGGATTCATTTCGACGAATGTTTTTTTGAAACATTTGAAATAAGCCTTTCTTTCATCGAAAATAAAAGGTCCTTGATTCTCCAAGGTAGATAAAATGAATATAGTGTGTGTGATTTGTAGCGAATTATTAGTACCGTCCAATGAAGTTTTTCACACTCCATGTGGACATATTTTTCACCATATATGTTTAATACAATGGCTTGAAAGGTAATTTTTCATGATATCTAAAATTCTATTCTATCTATTTGTATTCCTTGATTTTTCTTTTCTTATTTATAATAATAATAATATAAATATTTATTCTATTTTTGAAAATTTGTGTATTATATATTTAAAGAATTTATAAATAATGAATCTTATTAAGCAGTGCATTCTTATAGATCAAAGACTTGTCCACAATGTCGAGAGAGAACTACAGAAAGCAAGATACACAGGATTTATTTTAATTTTTCAAACAATGATAGCATCGTAGAAGATCCTTCATTACTACAAAGTAGAATCGATAATTTGACTTTGCAACTTCAATTAAGGGACCAAAGAATTAATAATCTTACAGAAATAAAAGAAAAGTTGGACATGCAAACAGCTGGTTTAAGAAAAGAAGTTAGAAAAGTAGAGAGTGAAATAAATGGCAAAAATAGTGCCATTCATGCATTGAAGGAACAAATTAAATTTTATAAACGTGAATGTCAAGATATAGATACTTATAAAAAAGAAATAGAACAGTTGAAGAAAAAAAATGAAGATTTAAAAAAGTATATTCTTTTTTTTTAAATAATTTTGTCAATATTTAAAAAATATACATATTATTTACAAATTATATTAAATCCTATAATTAAAAATGAATTTTATAGCTTGCAAGCTTTGCTAGATTCTTCTATTGATGAAGTGGATGATATAATGGCGATGACATGTGATATTGACAAGCTCAAGACGTACATAGTAATAATGAAAAAGTATGTTTATAGATATATGTATTTAATACAGCTACAAGTAATATGATAATATAATTTAATTAATTTTTCAGGAATATGAATACTGATTTACAAAAAAAAAGGGAGCTAAGAGATAAAGTTAAAACTTTACAACAGGAATTAATGCGAGTTTCTGCAACATCTAAGTCTTTGTCAGAGGAACGCATTAAACGAAGGTATATTTGAAAATAAATTATAACTTTTTTAGTTGTCTTTTCTAGATTATATTATCATCATTATACTACTATCATTACATTACTGTTATTTCTAGAGCATTGGAAGAACAACTCATTATTTGTGAAAGTGAAAAAATAAATCTTCAAAATCAGCTTCTTGTTGTACAGGAAAATTCGTGTAAATTTGCCTCTAATATAAATATCCCTGCGGAGAAGCAAGACAGTTTGAAAGCACAGGCTTGTGAAATGAAATCTGTTGAGATAAATGAGAATGCAACAATGCTCGATGTCACTCCAAGACTAAAAAAAGATGATAGTTGTATTATTATAGACTCAGTAAGTAAATTACAAACAACTTATTTATTTACATTAATTTATTTCATTATATTTTGCATTGTGATTTTTGGAATTAAAACTTGTTACAGGATAGCGAAATTACTCCAGAAAATATAAAATCGCAAGATTTTTTCTCAATAAAGAATTATGGTATGAAAAGGGAGAGATCTAATAGTAATTTAAAAGTTCCTTCCATACTTGCCAAAAAATCGAAGTTTCATGCATCAAATCAGGTAAACTATTTTGTATTTAATGTAATTATTCTATTTTGTATTTAATGTAGTTATTCTATTTTTATACAGACTGTATTTGTGTTTATAATTTTTCTTACATGTATTTAAGAAGACTAATGGTGGTATGACTTTTGATGGTTTTGGCGGACATGCCAAATATGACAAATTTCCTAGCCCGGTATCTACCTCACATATAAAGAAAATCAAAAGATAAAATCAAAAGATGAAACTTGACACTGCTAATAATCAGAACCTCAGTGATGTATATAGTTATATATTTGATATAATGTGTGACGCCTATATTGAAAGAAGATATTAATTATAAGAAATTTAAAAACCAACAAAATTTCTAATTATTGTTATATATTAGTACGTCGTAATCACTATTACAAAAGAAAAATTAATTTTGATTTATGATTTATTTAAGTGAAACTTTATTATAATTTATAATTATATTTTATTAATTTCTGTATTGTGTATTGCAAATGTATGTAAATTGAAACCTCATCAACAATTTATGCATAATTTATGGCTGTTTAAATTAATTTAAATCGATTACGATTAATTTCTATTTTTTATTACGTTTGACAAAAATCTAAATTTTATAATTTTTCACTTGTTTTTTCATTGAAATTGTAAATTGCATTATAATCTTTAAAAAAAAAGGCAAATTACAAAGAATTGATAAGAATTCTTTAAAAATTGAAAGAGAAAGAAAGTAAAATGTATTAAAGATTTATTCTTCTTTTCTATTTCACATCTTATTAAGAGAAATTTCTATCAACTTAAAGAGAAGAAAAATATTACTGAAAAATAAAAATATTTGATTTCAACAGCAGAATATAAAAATAAGTTTGTCTTTTTGTTAAAAAATGATAAAAAAAATTAATGATTTTAAAAGTAATTTCCGGTTTTAGAGATACATGAGTACAATTTCGTAGAATTAATTTCACTTTATAGAAGGTAGTTCCTTTCAATTCATCGACTTTCTGCCGCAGAATCAACAACCGCCACCGGAAATTTGTTGCAACAGAAAGCGGCTTTCGGCAAAAGGATTAATCGCTTCCCGATTCCATCCTTTGTCGAGAACGCACAGCAGGAATGTACACCGACCATTCGCGCTACGTTCTCCGCACATTGCCGATCGATTTGAACTTGTCCGCGCTTATCTAAGCCCGTCAGCTTCTAGACTGCCTCGATCAGATCGTCAAGAGAGACTTGATTATCGCTGTCTAGAAAAATCTAGAAATAAAGACTGTTTGCGTTCCTGAATTTAAATAATGAATTGCATGCATCTTGCAAAGTTGACGGATAAATTTGATATTTCAAAAGATAATGCTAAATGAGATACAAAATAATAAGAAGAATCTTATGCAATTTATATAATGAAAAATGTAGGTATAATGCAGTATTTCTTCATATGTTGATTTGGACTTCTTTTTTAATAAACTCGCGTAAAATATCTTTATAATAACATGTATTAATTAAACACTGCATAATAATAATCCATATTTTTAAACATATATATA
>JBCAUJ010000008.1:7325006-7362811 GCA_038406275.1 Cataglyphis albicans
TATTGATAAAATAATGATATAATAATTGTAAAAATAATGATAACAATTTTACACAATATAATGTATGAAATATATATATATATATATACTTTCAATATAAATTTATTATTTTATTATTTATAAAAAAACCATATCAAATAAAAAATTTGTTTTTTAACTAAAAAGTTTTATTAACCTAATTAAATCAATTTAGTAGTAAAATAAATTCCTTCCTGTTAAATTTACCAGAATTTCTTGATAATCTAACTAAATGAATTTAGATATCTATCAGATATTCTTGATAACGTAACTAAATGAATTTAATTATCTACTAGAATTTCTTGATGATTTAACTAAAAAAATTTATCATGCTCGTCTGGTAATTTCTATAAGAATTCTATTTCGTCCATTTTCGAATAGATGTACTAGTTAAATCTATCAGAATTCTTTATAATGCAACAAAACTTTTTTTCCAGAATATAAATAGGCGTTCGATCCAGCTAGGGCAGCTAATTAAGGAGGCCTCAATTGATAATGTGAAAATGAGATTCGTGCGACGAACGTTGGCGAATAATTAAAGTAACAAATTGCGACGATAAATTACGATCGATGAAAATCGAGGAAAACAACGCGGAGATGCGTAAGCATGGTATAATGCTACCAACTATACACGATATTACTATTTGCAGTCCTTTAAATTGCAGTAAAACATGTTGATAAGTTTGATAAAAAGTCCACACGGTGTATATTTTGAGAATGTGTTACGTGTACTCGAAATTGCTTTAACATCTGAAATGTCAATATATGGAAAATTTATTGACATCGATTGATGAAATTGGTTATTTTACATTCTCCAACAACAGTAATGTCATTCCGCCGAGCCTCTAAACTCGATCTTTGTGTTCGATGACGTGCATGCGATAAGCAAGATGCGGCGAGAGAGTACTTCTCAATGGATCGGCAATCGAGCGTTGACTGTTTTTATCTCTGTCAGAGACATACGCGAGAATACCTAAACATCTGATACGCGACAACGTGAACCTGCTGATCATGTTCAAACAGGATGATATCAATCTGAAACATGTATTCAACGTCCACGTGAATACTGACATATCGTACGAGGAATTGTGTCGCGATTGTTGGCAACGAAAGTATAGATTCGTATTATTTGTAGTGATAGACAAAGACAGCTCGACGATAGAGAAAAGGATTTAACGTATTCGCGATACCATAAAGCGGTTAGTCGTTGCCGATATCATCATGGTAAAACGTGAGGAATCGACACTCTGCCGACATGGTTGGGAGCGAGGATATTCGTGAGAAGATTACGAGGAAAATTACGAAAACGAGCGAATCGATTCGCAAGAAATCGTGCTTTGAAGACCGGTAAGATCGAGGAAAATATCATGTTGGATAGAAACTTTAAATCTCTTATCGGATTGCTACAAAAAGTTATCGACAACTCTAGCTCGATCGTAGTAAAGAATGAGCCGGAGAGTAACGTCGATGCGGAGATCGAACCATTATCGATCCAGAAGCGTGAAAAGAATGCAATACCGAAAAAAAAAGAAAAACAATCTAACGTCTGGTCGAATCGCTCACCGATACCGCATAAATTGATCGGACGCTCCACTGAATCACCGATAACCTCCGTCTGCAACAACAAGAATCGTATAAGCAACGATGCTCTAATAAGGATGTTTTCGAAACCACAGATGACTCGCTCGTGACGTCCGTTTGAAATCAATTACAAACACTGGAAAGTCAAGAAATGTTGCGAGATCAGTTAGGTCCACTGGGCCAAAAGTACATCTGGCCTGTTCTGAGCGGTGATTAAAATAGCGGTATAGACAAATGTTTGATGTTTATCTCAGTCAGGATGGAATAGTGTTCGATAATAATTTTTTGTGATAATAAAGTTTTGTTGTGGACAATGCGAAAAGCATAATTATTGATAGCGTACGATATATCAACATACTTGGTCTTTATGAATTGATCTTCAGAGAGATGTCAATTATGGCATCTATAAAGGATGATAAGCAAATATACAAAAGCATGCTGTTGACGAAGAGCGCGCATAAACAAAATCACGATGCGCACGGTCGAATATGAAGTAACAGAAAAGAACAAGTACAAAAAAATAATCGCACCGTTGATGTCGATCGAATCGGAAAAGAAAAAATCTGGAAAAAGAATATTCATGCCTTTCGTGATGATGCTAAGCGACAATAAAATTAATTATGTGCATTGGGATGATGAGCTGATGGATTGTCTATGATTGCTCGACGCTTCACGTCTCACGCAAACAGGACATAACGGTCATGACAACAAGATCCTGTCGATCATCGAGGAATTTTGGTATCTTGACAAATAATCAATCGATCAATCGACGTCATTTGCATCATTGATGCATATCAACAAATTTAGAATATTTATATGACAAAATGATGCAAGCGTTCATAGATTGATGAGAACGCTTTACATCGCATCGCTACGGTCTACGTGAAATCGCGCAAGATTCGCCGTGTAGTGCAACCTGAAGCCGATATCGATGCCGTCAACAAACTATACAGTGTATTAAAATATTGAGGAATCAACAGAAAGAGTCAGATGAGAAGCTTACTGCATTCGAGAAAGACGTGCGAGTGTTGCAAATTGTAGTAAACGAGCTTCGACATGCAAATATCGTTAAATTAGAAATGAGTAACGAACGCTAACAAAACGTCAATGAACAACAATGGATAACAACAAACGGTCCAAGATCGACTACGAACAGTTAACTGCGACAGACGGCAATGAACGGCAACAAACGATTCAGGAACGGCTGTCAGACGATTGTCGAACGGCTCAAGAATGGTTGTCGGATCGTTGTCAAACGTGATCGAATGGCTCAGGAAGCTATCAAACTGCAACAACGGTTCAGAAACAGCTACAAACGGCTAACGGAAAATAAAAAATCGCTATTGAATAACGATAAACGGAAATAAACGACTATTGAATGGTTAAAAAAGAATTGAGATAAATCGTAACGTAATGTTTTTACACATATTATTACGCGCCGATCAGTCACACCGCTAAAAAACATGACATCATTAAAATCCGATAAAAATATCAAGAAACTACGACTCTCTCGAGAAACTGCATCTTCCGGCGAGAAGAAATTTTTCCCGAAGACGCGTCGTAGTGCGGAATTTGACGACCTGTGAAAACTGATATCATCGAGATGCACGTACTCACGTTTTAACAAAGGTCACCACTACATATTTACCGTCATCGATGTGTTGAGCAAGTATGTATGGGCTGTACCGCTCAAGAGTAAAGGCGGAAGTGAGACAGTTGATGACTATTGCTAAGATAATTTGAGATAGCAACAGGTGCCCGAAAAACATGCAAACTGATATGGGGAAAGAATTTTATAACACCAACGTGCAACGTCTCATGAAGAAACACGACATCAATTATTATTCCACGTATTCAGTGTTGAAAGCATCAGTCGTCGAACGATTTAATGGCAAGCTAAAAAATGACATGTGGAAGATGTTTACGCTTAACAGAACTTACAAATGAGTGGACGAGTTGTCGTGATTCATGTCAGATTACAACGCGCGCAAGCATTGAACGACTGGTATGCGACTCGTCGACGTTATCCCTGCGATCGCCAAAAGATTCTTGGCTAAAGTGTATAGCGCGATAAAGATCGCAGATCCGGCAAAGTTCAAATAGGTGACTCGGTACGCGTTAGCAACAAAACGATCTTCGAGAAAGGTTAGACACCGAATTAGATCACCGAAGTGTTTCATTAAAGTGCAGCGTATTAATCCCATAACCTACTCAAAGATTATCGCGGAAAATCCATCACTCGAACATTCTGTGAGCATGAATTGTGTCGCGCAAACTATCCGGACTAGTCTATCTCGTGGGGAAAGTATTGCGTAGAAGGGATAACGAGATTTACGTGAAATAGCTGGGATTAGATGGATCGCACAATTTTTGGATACATAAGGACAATGTCTTTTAATTAATACAAACTGTATTTATTTTAACATATGAAAAAATATGAAATACATATAAAATATCTGAAAAGACTTCCGTTTCCGGTGTCAAGTAGTGTGTTTCGAGGTGGTTGACGTGTATATTTTGCAGGCTGTAAGGAGTTAAAGTGAGAAGTGGAAGAGGAGTGAGTGTGTTGGTGTGGAAGAGAATGAGAGAGAGCGTGAAGAGGGAAGGGTGAAAATGAAGGCAAGGCGTAAGGACGATTATAAGGGTGTAAAGGGAGGTGTGGGGCAATGACCGTTAGGCCATAGAATATAAACAGCAGAGAGCGTTGAGCGGATTAGTGGAAGATGACAGGAGTCTGCATAGAGGGCGCGGGAAAAGAAGATGGCGCAGTTCGCCATGAAAGAAGGAAAAGAAAGGAAAGGTAGCTACGGAAATGTGGAGGAGCTAGTGAAAAGAAAAAGAGAGGAGCCGATGTGGAGAAGGGGGATAAGGAGTTGTTAAGAAGTAGGAAAAAATCGGGAGTAATAAAAGATGCGGAGTTAGGATGGATAGAGGCAGAAGGGAAGTTACAGCAGTTGATGAGAAGCTGGAAATTGGAATCGAGGAGATAATGAATAAAATGAGAGGCATGAAAGGCTTGAGGGAAGAAATTAGAAATATGAAAGAGGAGGTTAAAGAGGGGTGGAGGGAAGAGATATATAGAGATATAAGATGAAAGATGAAAGAGAAGGTAAAGGAGAGAATCAGGGAGCAAGGGGTAAGGGTAAATGAGGAGATAGAAAAAGTCATAAAGGAGTTTAGGGAGAGCAAAAAGAGATGGAAGGAAGAAAGAGAAGAGCTGAAAAGTCGTATTGAAGAGTTAAAGGGAAAATAGAAAAGACAGAAATTTGTGATATCGGAGAAAGGGAAGGGAGTAAAGCGGTTAGTAGGAGAATAAATGAAGTGATAGTGAATAAGATAAAAAAGTTGGAAAGTAGAATGGAAAGGAGAGAAAGAGAAGAGAGAAGGAAGAACGTATTGATTAAAGAAATGGAGGTAAAGGAAGGAAGGAGAAGGGTGGAATAGAGGAGTTGTAGCATTGGAGTTAAGGCAAAGATCGTAGAAATAAGAAAGATAGGTGGAAGTGGAGAGGGAGAAAGGGAAATGATTGTAGTAAGACTAAGAAAAGTGAGGAGCAAAGAATGGAGGTTTGGAATAGGAAGAAACTTTTGAAAGGTAGAAAGGAAAGAATTTTGGAGGATTGGACGTGGACGGAAAGGAGAATGAGATGAAGTTCAGAAAGGATAGTAAGGGAGGAGGAGAAGGGAAGGAAGGTTTGGATAGGTATGGGAAAATAAGAATAGATGAGAAATGATGGAGGTGGGATGAGGAAGAAGAGGTGCTAAAGGATGGAAACTTAAAAAACTTAAAAAAGAGGGAAAGGGTAAAGGAGCGAGAAAAGGATGAAGTGTAATTTTTTGGAACGTGGCGGGGATAAGGAATAAGGAAAGAGACTTTTGGAGGGAAGTGGAGCAGTGGGATATGGTGATGATGAGCAAAACTTGAATAAAAAAGGATGGAATAGATCGAGGGGATACTTATCGAAAGGATTTAAATAAGAAGTGTAGTTAGCGAAGAGAAGAATAAGAAGGGGAGGGCAATGGGAGGGATGCTATTAGGAATAAGAAAGGGATTGGAGTTAGAGGAAGTGAAGATAAAAAAGACGAAGGGTTTAATGGGAGTAGAGTTTAAAGTGAAGGGTAGGAAAAGGAGTGTGATAGAAATATATGTTAGGAGGGATATGGAGAGGAAGTTGGAAGAGTTGAATGAATGTGGGGAGAAAGGAAAAAAACAGTAGCATATTTATTGGGGGACTTTAACGCGAGAACAGGTGAGGAGGGAGAAGTAATAAAAAAAGGGCATGAAGAGGAAGAGGGAGTGGAAAGAAGGTCGAAGGATAAAAGAATTAACAAGGAGGGGAAAGAGAGTTGCTGAGATGGATAGGAAAAACGGGATGGACAATATTTAATAGATGCAAGAAGGGAGATATGGAGGGGGAATGGACGTGTAAGGGGGGAAGTGGTAACTCAGTAATAGATTATGTGTTGGGGAACAAAGATATAAGAATGCTGGTAAGTAAGGTGAAGGTAGGAGATAATGTAGATTCTGATCACCATCTAATCATAGTGTGGATAGAAGAGGGGGAAGAGAAAAAGTTAGAAAAAAAGGAGAGGAATAAAAGATGGATATGGACGCAAGAGGGTAAGTAAGAATTTAGGAAGGCGCTAGGAAATGTAGATGAAGTAGCAGGGAGGTAGATGAGGTGTGGGAAAATACGAGAGATAAGATAAAGGAGGTGATGATAGGTGGATGCGCATCAAAGGGAGTAAGAAGGAAGAGGATGGTGGGATAGCGAGTGTAAGGAGGAAAAGAATACAGTGAGAGCTGAGGAGATGGAGAGAGAAGGGAGGGGATGGGAATCTCTACAGAGAAGCGAAAGAGAAATATAAAAAGTTGATAGAGAAGAAAAAGAAGAAAGAGAGAGAAAGATGGGAGAAGGAATTGAGGAAATTAGAACAGAGGAGCAGGTTTGGGAAATAGTGAATAGGGAAAGAAGGAGGAGGGGGAAGGTAAACGAAGATAACAATGGAGGAATGGGATGGATATTTTAGAAATTTATTTGGGAGGTAGATGGTAGAGTAGTGTTAGGATAGAGGACCTTGGATGGATGGGCTTAAGTAGGAATGAGATAAGGTCGGCGATTGAAAGACAAAAGGATAATGAAGCGGTAGGTCTAGATGGAATTCCAGCGGAGGTGTGGAAATACGGAGGGGAGAGCCTGAAGGAATGGGTGTGGAGAATATGCAATAGGGTTTGGAAAGGAGAAGGATGGATAGATGAGCGGAGTGAGGGGGAGATTGTGCTGATATAAAAGAAGAGGGGGGAGAGGGTAGAAGAGTATAGAAGGGTGTCGCTGACTTCGACGCTCTATAAAGTGTATGCTTCGATGCTGGCAAATAGACTAAGCGATGAGTGCAGAAAAAGAGATTGATGCCGTAGAATCAGATGGGTTTTTAGAAGGGATTAGGGACAATGGACAACATATTTGTGCTGAATTATATAGTGAATAGATAGTTGAGCAAGAAGAAAAAAAAATTAGTGGCGTTTTTTAAAGACTTGAAAGCAGCGTGCAATTCTGTAGATAAGAGGAAATTGCTAAAAGTTATGAGAAAGAGGGGGGTGAGGTAAGGGCTGGTTAGAAGTGAGGATATTCTGAGGGAGACTAGAAACAGGGTGAGGAGAGCGGAGGATCTAAGAGCAGGGTTTTGCATAGGAAGGAGAGTAAGACTGGAGAGCCCATTGAGCCCTCACTTATTTAATCTGGTGACGGATATGGAAGAGGTAATGAGTAGAGGAGGTTTGGGAGGGGTTAAGTTAGGGGAGAGGAAGATCTACACTTTGGCATACGCGGATGATGTAGTCTTGATTGCGGAGGAGGATGGAATGAGGAGTAAGATAGAAAGGTTAGAGGGCTATCTGGAAAAGAAGGGTTTGGAAATTTAATATGGGAAAATAAAAAATCTTAAGGTTCAGAAAAGGAGAAGAAAGAGAAAAGAATGTAGAGATGGAGATGGAAAGGGAAGGTTATAGAGGAGATAAAAGAATTTACTTACTTGGGTTATGTAATACAGAGGAATGGAGAACAAGATGCACAGAAATAGGCTAAGGAAGGGTGCCGCTATAATAGGTCAGGTTTGGGGAATTGGCAAAAAGAAATTTAAGAATGATTGGGGAAAAAGATTACGGCTCTTCGATAAACTGGTGTAGACGGTGGTGGGGTATCGGATGGAAATTTGGGGGTGGAAAGAGAGGAAGGGATTGGAGAGGCTACAGGAAAGGTATCTAAGATGAGTGTTAGGATTGGATTGAGGAACGCCAGGCTATATAGTAAGGGAGGAATTACAGAGGGAGAAGTTAAGAGGTAGGGCCGGGAAAAGGGCATGGGGGTTCAAAAAAAGGTTGGTGGATGGTAGGGGGAGTGAGATTGCAAGGAGATGCTGGGAGGAATTGAGGGAGAGGTGTAGGAAGAAAAAGAAATTATCGAAATGGGAAGAAGAAAGGTGCGAGTTTTTTTAAGATAAAGGTATGGACATGATGGAGGTAGAGGCTAAAAGATTAGGAGTGTTGGACTTCGGTTATTTTGTAAAAAAGGACACAGAGATGAAAAGGAATGAAAAGGAAAGATGGGAAAGGATAAAAGGGTCAAGGTACAATAGGAACTACGGAGAAATCAAGGAGAGTGGAATTCCAGAGTACCTGAAGAGTGACTGGGGAGAAAGCAGGTGGCAAAGGATAGCAAGATATAGGTTGGGAAATGGAGTAAAGAGAAATTGGTACTGGAAGGATGAAGAGAGCAAAAGCTGTAGGTTATGTGGAAGGGAGGAAGAAACATGGGAGCATGTTTGAGAAAGATGTGTGGATTGGGGGGTGGATAAGAGTTAGCAAGAGATGTTGGGAAAGGTGTTGGGGAAAAAGGGTGAAGGAAAGGAGTGGTTGAGGGAATTAGAAGAATTAAGACGCGGGGGGAGAATGAAGAAGGGAGAAATAGTCAAGTGTGAACTAGATAAAGAAATAAAATTCAAGAGGAGGAGAGATAGAGAGGGAAGGCAGAAAGAGAGAGAGAGAAAGAGAGACAGAGAAAAAGAGAGAGAGAGAAAGAGAGACAGAGAAAAAGAGAGAGAGAAAAAGAGAGAGAGAGAGAGAGAGAGGGAGAGAGGAAGAGAGAGAGAGAGAGAGAGAGCGGGCGAGAGATTGATGTGGGAGGTGTGAATGGAAGGAGGAAACGTGATATGAACCGGAAGCGGAGATCCCAAATTAACGTAGGGCAGATAGAGATGTGTGTATGTGTGGATAGGTAGAAATAGGTAGAGAGTAAGTTAAGCTAAGTTAGAGATAAGATAGTTGTTAAGTTAGAGTTAAGTTAGATGTAAAATTGTAATTGTAAAAGATTGTGACCGCAAGGGGAATCAATAAAGCAAATCTAATCTATAAAATATGTGTTAGTATGTAAAATATGTATAAGAAATGTGTAAAAATATAATATACGTAAAATAGCATATAAAATAGGAAATATAAAAAAGAAAAAAATATATTTTTTTTTGTTTTCCTATCGATAAATTGATACATAAATATAGATTACATTACATTACATTATATTACGCTACATTACATTTTATAAAGATATCCGGTAATGTTCCTAACGTAATGTGTTGATCATTTCGGGTACGGTATATCGCTTATCATTGAACGGACTTAGAGCAATTTTTGTTTCGTAGATAATATATACTTCGTGTAATTTTGACCTAATTGTTGACGCATTTCAATCTCTTCGTTCAAACACCACGTATAATCGTCAAATGTTATCGTTCTCGCGACAACGTTGTTCTTTTAACCTTTTTCGTATTCTTTTTGCCATCTATTCGCACCGCGTACATTTTTGCTCTAAGTCCAACGAATTCGATCATGATCGCGCCATTATTTTCGTCTTTTATTAAACCCGGTACTTTTTTATTTACAAACGTTATATCGTACGTGTTGTTAGCCGGATAATCGTTCGTATCGAATTCATTGATATCGCGTTTCATGTTCTCATACACATTGTTGCATTCAATGTGATAAATTAAACTATCTATGTTGGTGTATATTATTTTACAATTTTTGCGATATAACGATATCATGTATTCGTGATGAAACTCATACAAACATGATTTTGATATATCAAATATACACATATCAATGTAAATTGTTTTTTAAATATCATTTCAAGTTTGCGCAATTCGATGAACGACCAAAAGCTTTTTTTCCAAAGAGATGCTTCTACTATAAAAATTGGGTTTTGCGATCATTGCTTCTGCACCTTACCTTCCATCCCACTTTGTTAATAATTTTACATTAACATGATTGCACACATTTTCCATTGTTTTGCCAAATATTGCGTTATTTATTAATTTGTATAAATTTTTTTTTAGATCAATTTTCGCGAGTGTTCGGAATTTTGTATTAAGTTCGATGTAATCGCGGAGTCATTGTGAAAATTGTAATACGTGATGAATCTTTACAACGCGAAGACCGTGACGCCTTCACTGCTGCAGGTTGCGATATCACGTAACGCTTTTTATCATATAATGTCGCAAGGAGTTGGTCCTCCTGCTTGGGAGATTTATCGCATATCGGGCAAAACGATTGATCAACGTGCGCATCGTGAAGATGTTGCGGATACTCGAGATCGACTTCGAGAATGTAGTCGGTAGATGAATCGAGTGCGATCGATGATCAAAACTTAACATGTCGTCCACCCCTCAAAAATCGACATAGGGCAATGGTTTACACATTCGCATAAATTATTTACATCAAAGTACATTAGATACGATGATGATATCGATGAATCGACCGCTTTATGTTATTAGGTCTGCCAGAACATTAGCTCAGACCATCGCGAATACGTTCAATAAACATGCCGATGTCGGTGAGCAGTTCGAAATTTACGCGAGTATGTTTCATCATGATGAAACACAGTCCCATGTAAAATCAGGTAAAGTATAATAATACGCGGGATCGAGCCCATAACTTTTAATACAATTTTTGCGGAAATTTTCAAAAATGTTAGTTAACAATAACAAGACAACCGTTTTTAAATAACACATCACTCAATAAGTCTCCGGTCTAACTAAGAAATTTCTGCACTTAATCGATCCAATAATGCCATATAATATTCACTATTGATAGTTTTGTCTTTCTCAAGATAGTTGATGAACAAAATGCCATGCGCGTCCCAAAATACGAATGCCATAATCTTGCCAGCCGACTTTTGAGTTTTTGATCACTTTGGACGATTTTTACCGGCTGCTGTCCACTCAGCGTGTAGTGGTGGATCCATGTTTCATCCATTGTTACATACCGACGCAAGAAATCCTTTTTATTTCGCTTGAACAGCTCCAAACAGCGCTCTGAATCGTCCGGTGTGAGCAAACGCGGCAAACATACAAAACTGGGGTCACTAAAATGACTGTAACCTCTAAACTAATGGTCAGAATGCCATGAAATTTTGACACTATACTGTTTGAAGGTTAGTACTACCCGGAAATCACGTGGATCTGTCAACAATATTGCCATATATGTGTCAGACCGGGGACTTATTGAACGATGTGTTACAAATCATTGTATTCGCCTAGTGATTGAACCGCCAGACGTTCTCGGCATGCGTGTAATTGCTCTCGGATACAGTGTCACTAGTGAAAAAATTGCAAAATGATTCGCGTGTTAGTAAAGATGTATCTTCCAACTTGTTGACGTAGTCAATGTATTCATACAGAAAGACACTTTTTCACGTCAATAACTTAAAATCTTGATCAGATAATGTAGAAAATTTGGAACGTAAAATTTTAAGTTTATTCTTATTTACAAAGGATACCAATTTGTCGATACTGGTTGAAGGAAATTTGTACGAATCGATGAAACGCAATTTAATATCGCTTCGAATCTGATCTTTCAGCAGTATCTTTAACGTGTTTCGAGAATGAAATATACTTTTCTTTCGTTATCGGTAATATGTCGATTTTTCTTTCAAACGCGGTAGCTATTTCTTTTACAATAAAATGTGCGTTGTAACCGGACAAATTGTAAAAAATTGGAATGTAATAAGAATCTTTGTAATTTAAATTGCAATTTGAAAGATCCCGCAATGCGCGGGATCTTTTACCGCCCAGTCAGATCGCGTACTCGCACGTCGTCCGGCGCCAACAATTTTTCGCAAATGTGGCATTGCGTCGCGCTGCGAAATGCTTCCCACTGTTTGTTCGAAAGTTACTATGGGAATATTCGTGGATATGATATATTTTATGCGATGCGTTAAATTTTTAAGTTCTTCGAAGAATCACGAAACGCAATATATATTACGGCGAGAATGATACGCGGATAATGTTTCATCGTGTGCATAATATATATAATAAACTATGCTAAATACTTGATGATGTTGATAGTTTCTTTCTTTCTCCATCTTTTCCAAAACGCACTCCAAGTCGGCGTATACAACAAAAAAAAGCCGCTCTTTCCTGTTGTAATTGTTGAACGCGAGCCACGTATTCTTATTCGGTAATCGGATGACACAGTCGTTTATTTCTCGACAGTTCACCGTATGCAATTATAATTTATTCTCCGATCCAAAGTAATATAAACACCTCTAAAATAAAAATAATTAATTTTTTTTCTGTATACTTAATAAAAAGAAAAAAAATGTAATATATAAAATATACGTACCGATTGCAAATATATTTTCTGTGATCTTTCTTGCTCAATTGCGATTTCATGAGGGAAAGATTCTTAATCCACGCGAAATGATCTGCATTTTTATCTCGTAGATGCACGTGCAGCAAGTTGACTTGTTTACCTCTTTTTAACTCGCTCATACGTAGCGAGATAATGTTTTTTTTCCATGATATTTTATACATTTATGGAGATATCGTTGACAAGTTCGAATTTTTTAATTTGATTTACAGTCACTAGAAATTTAAGTCCTGAAGCTTTAGCACTGTCGTGTAATACAACGGTTCTCGATCCATTTTCAATTTATCTGGATGCAGAGCAGCAACCAATGATCACGCGAAACACGCATTGTCATTAGACTGTACATTAATCATCGCTCTTTTCATCATTACCTCCCACAGTAATTTTACATGACATTCCGTGCGCATTGGATTATATTTGTTTATATTTTTAGTTAAATCGAGAATTCGCGACAAAACCCACCCGCTGTCGCGTTTTTGAAATTCTTCTAGGCAAGGAAGGACTCGATAACGCTCGTACCATTCGCATAAATCAGACGTGCAAAAGTACATAGTTTTTCGTATTTATACTTTTATTTGCGTGCTTGTCACCTGTCAAAAATTCGCCGTTGAACACAATGTTTATTTTCACATTAAAATATTTTGTTATTACGTTTTGCACGTGTTCAAGCACAATGTCTTTGACGTCCTCGAAAAATTGACGCAGTTTGATGTAGTTTGTATTAATCACCGTATCGGTCAATACGCGGTTTTCGAACGCAGTACCGATCTCTCGCCAAACGAGTCTTCCCGCGTTATTGTTACTACTTTAATTACCACCACTAGGTATAAACTGTCTTTGTAATCGAATCTTTACACCCTCGAGTCGCGCAATCTGGCCACCAAAGATTATCTGTTTCCGATCGAGAGTCGCGGACGCTTGACACGACTGTGTTCCTCGAGCTGTTTGATAAATTCTTCGCATCGTTGCACCCACGCGAAATATTCGCCAAGGATAGCTACTTGATGCGACAGCTTCAACAAGTTGTGTTCAGTTTGCTCAGGATGTACCATGTCTATATTGGCACACAACACGCTGTACCTCTTTTAACTGTACCGATATATTGATAGCAAGCTTTCAAATCACATACTGCGGTTTTGACACCCTTTGTTCTTCATTATATATTTCTATTGCTTTTTTCCTCTTGTTACACCGACCACGATCTGTCATCCGACAATGTGTAATCTTCGTCAGACGACTCGTTTAATATAGCTTCAAAATTATTATTTTTTATTTTTTCACCCAAGCAACACTTTCTGACATAATACAATAACCGCTATACTTTTTTCAACCGATCTGTACGCTTCCAAATCATATATTGCGATTTTTGACACTCTGATCTTTATTCATAGTTTCTATTTGATTTAAATTATTTATAAATTATAGCAGCTGGATATCGGCGCTCGTGTTCACTCACACCATACCTTTTCCCCTTCCTCTCATATAGCTCAAAAATCCGTTCAGACTACAAGTACAATATATATATATATATATATATATATATACACACACACACACACACACACACACACACACACACACACATTATATATATACATATATACATATATACATATACATATATACATATATATATATATATATACATATATACTCACTGATAATAACTGTGTGTGAGCAAAGTTTCAAGTCTGAAAAGATCCTGTTGTTTTTTTTTCCATACTAAATATATTTCATATCAACTATTTCTGTGCAATGGCTACTGCAAAAATTCTTTTCATTAAATTTAACAAGCTGTTTTAAATTTAGATAAATATCAGAAAATCAGAGAATAAATATGTATATTACTTCTATATATTCATATATATTTATATTGTGACGTTGCTTTCCCGTGCGCGTCTACCAGATCTCTCTCCGATCACTGAGTGCGGAAAACGCATCCACGCCAGTCTCAAAATATTAGAGTCGTACTAAAATCTCCAGAGGAGCGTTATTTGTCGGACTTATTTCGCCTTTTTAATTTTATTATTATTTTCTTATTTTGATACAACACGGGAGCCGGAGGAATGTGAAAACAGCCGGATCAAACTTAACGATCACAACAACTCGGAAGGCGACTTTCAGGGGAACGAAAGAGGAAAGGAATTATCAACTACCAAATTCGGAAGTGAGGCGAGAAGCGCGAGAGGACAAAGAGGATCCTCGCGCCTTGATGCAGGATCGTGCGGAAACATGCCCCGAAAGACCCCGAAGGAGTTCCATCGCCGCGAGGCACGGTAAGGAAAAAGGAAATCCGCGAGGAACACTATTGCGTTCTTCGCTTCCGAGATCCCGGCGGAACCCGCCGAGGCTCTCTCAGAAGTGCTCGTGAAAAATATCGATCGCGATCTTGGGGGTGCGCGCGCCCCCGGTACGATCATGAGCGTGCCGCCTCGCGTGTTATCGCGTGATTGGCCGTGATAACACGCACCCCGATTGCGCATCCTCGGTTGACCCGGCGGTACCGATTCTAGATCGCGGTGTTCTCAGGTCAGACTGGCGCGGGCGTGTGCGAGAATCGGACGTGTTTTGATTTGGACGAGTGAAACGAGGGTGCGAGAGAGGAGAGACTCAGGCCGAGAAAGGAGAGAGCTTGCGGATTCCCGTGGACGAGGTCGAGAGAGAAGACCCCGGGACTTCCAGAATGAAAGAGCTTCGATTCCGGTGAGATTATCTCGCTACGTAAATTAGTGTTGTGTTGCGTACGAGCTCCGCTCGAAAGTTTAGCGATTATCGCGTCGTTGTGGCGTAATTGTATTAGCAACACGACCCCGTCGGGAAGCAATCCGAGCCCCAAAACGTCTCGAGGGTTGGACTCAATAATTATTGCGCGTTTTATATCGTCCGTATCGTCTCTCTGAAGATCGCGGACCGGGACTACTGCATAATCTTAGTCGCGCAATTTCTCGCCCGTCTAGCGTCTAAGTCGTATATGTGTGAGGTCGCCGAGTGTGAGTGCGTTTCGTGCGAATATTTCTGTCGATTATTTTCTTTGGCAAATCATATGCGTTAGAATGAATAAGTGTTAGAGTGATTTCGCGGAGAGTACGGAATTTTGAGCGTTGCGAACTAGATTTGCGCGGTGCATGCTAAGGGTGCACTGGATGCATGTGGTATCCATACGGCATGGTAAAATAGCGAGCGAAATATTATCGATCTACGAAGGGTCTGATAATCGACCCGGTATAATTGCGCTCGGGCACAGGCCTGATCGACTCGGATTTAACGGCGTCGTACTTTCGGTGGCGTTACGCCGTTTCTAACACTCAGTCTCGCTTCCGCGAATTTATTGACACCGGGCATACTACCTGTTAATCTTTGTTTATCATTCGGACGCATCTTTTCTAAATTAATAGAACTATTATTGACAAATTTAATTTCTTTTACACGTATTTGTCATTCTGTCTGTGTCGTCTCTTGCTTTTATATATCATTCGTCCAACATCGGCCCTGCCCCTCTACGTTAGGTGAGCTAGACCGCCCGCGACAAAATTGACTTCTTTCTTCGCGTATTTTTTGCGCCTATCTCGCATATTTGACGAATTGATACGTGCAAGACCGTATCTGGCGCCCAAATTAAATTCTCGCAAGTTTTAAGGTTTCGTCACGGCACGCGCGGAACATCTTCCACCCCGTTCCCTCCCGGCGTGTAACCATTTCTCCGTTCACTGTGTTTTGACGACGATTTCCTTTTCCCGTATCTCCCGGCGAATCGTACTCCCGTTCGCCGGCGCAACGGAACATCTGCGCGATGACGGACGCGCGTAGATTACGTGGAGGGAAAAATCGTCGCAATATATATATATATATATATATATATATATATATATATATAGTGTGCGATATTACGTGGACGCGCGAGCGAGCGTGCCGCAAAAAGTTAACGCGCAAAATGAAAAGAACGACAAACAAACTCGCGAGTATCGAAACACCGGTAAATCTAGGACGATCACACTATGTACACTACAAGACTTTTTGCACGTTTCATACGATTGTAATCGTAATTCGCACGCGATAGATAAACAGCGATATATCGTCTGTCTCGGAATAAGTCCGGTCACGTAATGGCACTGAAATATATCTCACAAAACGAAAACCGAATTTCTGTAACTCTCGAGTAGCATACACGAGTCGATTACTCTAGCGGAATGCGCGCAGCTCGGTCGTCGGCTCACTTTTATTAAGTCACTTCCTTCTCGAAGGATCCAGAAGATTCTCAAAATTTGCATATTTCCGCTGACCGTTTTTATGTGACTGCCGTAATTTAATTTCCAGATCCTTCGCGAAGGATGACGCCGTTTATTTAGATCGAGCCTTTTCGCTCAACCGCGGAAAGGCCGTCCCCAATTGGGCGCCAGTGCCGATAGCTCGCAATGATGCGATAGGCGCGCAATAACGACATGCCGAATGCTTCGATTCGAGCGCGCGCGGCGATGATATGTCGCGCAGCAATTGCAAGCCGGTTATCAACAAATAGCATAATCAGCAATCTCAAACATATATATATATATATACACACACACACACACACACACACACACACACACACAAGATGCGTCATTTTAATCAATACATGCAAATATCTCGTAAAGCAAGCAAGATGGAAAAAATGTTTTATACAAAAATTGTTCAGAGGACACTTGATGGTGACCTTGACGTTGTCCTTGACGAGTCAAATTTAGGGGTCATTTTAAAACTTGATTTTCTTAAATAGAATCATCAACTTCTCATATTATTCTTGTAACTGGTGTCAAAACCATTTCAAAGCATTATAATAAAATATTTTTTCATAAAGTACTTCTTGAGTTATGAAACGAAAAATCATATACTGCACATAACACGGCAACATTTTAAATTCTATTTCTTTTAGTGCTACCCTAACAACGGCGTGGACATAGTAGTTTTCTATTCCCTTTGGGATGCTTCATTAGCGCTAAGCTTGCGCAAAACAGTTCCAAAGATGGAATGAACATGAAACATTTTCTTTGTTGGAACTAATTAGCTAAAGTTCCGAAAAGTGCTCATCCTCGATTTTTATGAAACTCAGTAGTCTTACGTATATTGACGCGCTGATTACGAATATTATAGTGAAAATTGGCGCCTACTTGATTTTCATGATAAAAATCATGAAAAACCGATAAAAATCATAGTTTTTTACATTTATCTCAGTAAATACGAAAAATTATGATAAATGTTTTAGACAAAAGTTTTAGATCTCACAGAGGTAAACATATTAGGTTTTATACATTTTCACGTACGAATAATAGTTTTTGAGGAAATGGAGTATAAAGACAGTAGCAGCGTTAACACAAAAATCCTAGATAAATATGCATATTAGCACCGATTTCACCGATTTCAATGACCTTGATATATGTTGTCAAGGATAATTTTGAGTAACTTTTTCTTCTAATCTACTTTATAAGTTGTAAAGCAAGATCCACCCTGCCTACCAGCGGGTGAGAGCGGGAGAGGAGCCTTCGGCTCCCTCTCAGCAAGGGGGACCCCTTGCCCCCTCACCGGTGTGTGTGTATGTATGCGCACGCGCGCTCGCGTGCTTCTCGTCCATACATGTACATTGGTATATTTCAAACTTTTTTTGTTAATAACTTTTTAATAAGTAACGAGCGACGATTAAAGTAGTATTTCAAAAAAATCGGGAGTGAATACTTTTCGGAACTACACCCAACTAATTCGCGAGAACATATCCGCGAAACTATCTAGTTCTATTGTTTCACTGACACTTACGTTAAAAAAAGAAAGGATTGAAATTTTCCCTAATCTTTCTTTAGTCCTACTTCTAATAAATAATATTTCCACTCTTCTTTTCCCTGATCACTTTTTTTTGTAGAAGTTGTCAGAACTAAAGCTTTCAGATACTGATTTAATTGTCCCTTTAAGTAATAGGTTTTGTAAATTACTAATTAGCTTTTAAAAATGATCAAAATAAATCAAGCTTTACGTACAGTATAAACTTTTATTTTATTTTGAGAGTTACGGTTTTAATTCTACGAAATATTTCTTGCTTGACAATAGTTTAAAACATAAAAAACAGTAATAAAAATTTTTCTTCATATTAACAAGTAACTAAAAAATTTTTTTTATATTTGTTTTAACAATCATATTTACTTATTATTTTGACTATAAAACAAAAATATAAACTGTTATTCGTATTAAAAAATAACCAAAATAATGTTTTTTGTTCATATTCGATTTGACAATAATGTTTATTTATTCTCTTTACCAAAAAAAAAAAAACAAAAATAAAAACTTTTTTTTGTATTCAAAAACAACTAAAAATAAAAAATTTTCATCATTTAAAAAAATAACTTGAATAATGTATTTTCTTTATATTTTAACAATAACGTTGACTTATTATTTTGATTAAAAAAAAACAAACATTAAGGGCCACCGCACAAGCTCTTTCGCAACGCGTTATGTTACGTTAAATATCGTAACGTAACACGTTGCGGAAGCTGATCGTAAACTTAAATTTGTACATAACTTTAAACTTTAGTCAACGCACAATGAAAACCGTAACCATAACAAAAATAAGAAAACGTAGTAAAAGTGATCAGAGCGTTATCATATATGAAGTAAATGTAAGATATATTTTATAGTAAAAAACTTTCGAAAATGATTAATTTAATAATTTAATATTCTTATTCATATTTATAACTTTATTGTAATAGCTTATTTTTGCATGTATTGTTACAATATAGTAAATAACTTCTATTTTCAAATAACCATATTTATCTGAGTTTTTTTATTTTCAATATTATATTTATTTTATTATTTACATATAATTCTAATTTAAAATATTATTCTAATTCTTTTTAATGTGTTAACGTTACATACTTAAAGATTTTAGATAAAAATAAAGTGCAAAAGCTGTAAAACATGGATCATCAATATATTTGGAATGAAGAATCGTCAGATACAAGTGAAGAAATTATCATTGAACCAAATACTAAAAGTGTAACTGATACCAACATCCATGTTCCAGAAAAAGTGTGTGATGATTATTTTATTGAACTATACAAAGAAAGAAAATTCTTGTATGATAAAGAAATAGAGATTTTAAGAACAACGAAATTAAAAATAATGCTTGGAAAGAAATATCCTTGATCATGACAAAAGATAAAAATCTTGGTGAGTAAAATTTTATGTTACAATTCTAACATTGAAACCTAACATTTTAAAGAAATTTTAAAATTCTCAAGATAGTTTAAAATTTTCCAAACTGATGATTTTTGAGACGTCCCTATTTGTAACATTTAAAAAATGCTTAATTTAAAATTACGTTTAGTATAATAATACATCAGTAAAATTATAGTTTAAAAATTTTTAACAGTACCTTATAAAAAACGATTGAGGAAAACGTCTGTAGGATGTTTTTCAGACATATTTGTTTTTGGAAATAGATTCTCAATATGTATGAAATAAATTCATTTATTTTTATTTTCTATCATCCATAAAACGATTATTTAATTTAATATATCATTTTTCAGGAAATCATTACCCAGCTAAATATTGTAAAAAAAAGAATAACTACCTTAAGGGAACAATGTAAAGTTGAAGAAAGAATAGGATTTGAAAAATGGAAGTGCAGGTTGTAGTAAAAAGAAATCTTCTCTTTTATCGCAATTATCTTTTTTAAATGAATATGTTCAAATAAGACAGTCATTGTTTTATACATATAATTTTTTACATACAAATTTCTATATATTAACATTCATATTTATACTAAATGCTTATCTTAATTTTGTTAAACTTTTTTTATAGAACTTTATCAAATCTGAAAGAAAATGAAAATGTACAAATGTCTACTCTTAATAAGAATGCAGCTGCATTGCAGGATATAAAAATCGAAGAAACTAACAATTTTAATAAAAGAGAGTCTGAAAAATCTTCCTCAAGCCAGGATAACACTGAATATGATTTAACTGAAGATTCTTTTTATCAAAAACCACGCAAAATAATAAAAAAAAATTCTGCAAAGAAAAGCAATGAAGATGATGACACTTTACGAGATTTAACTAATGCAGCTATTAATATTTATATTCAGCACAATCGAATCCAACAACACAAGGAATTGGTTCTAAATCTGCAGAATAAGCTTTTGCAGAATTTATTAGTTTTTCTTTACAAGGAATGGAAGAGCCAGAACGCAGTATAAGACGAAACAAATATTTCAAGATGTCATACAACCTTGTTTTATAATGTAATATGTACTTTGTAAGTTGTAAAACGAGGTCCACCCTGCCTATCGGAATAAATGCGAGCCGAAAGTCTCCCTTGCACCACATCTCCCTCTGTGTGTGTGTGTGTGTGTGTGTGTGTGTGTGTGTATGTGTGTGAGTGAACAACATATGTCAAGGTCAAAGTCATCGAAGATGCCTTTCCTCATATTCATTTTTATCAATTTTAATTTCCAATAAAATTATAATGTTTTATTATATTTAATAAACAAAAAATAATTTATTTATAATTTATTACACAGATGCACAGTAAGATCCCGCTATTATAACCATCTCTTTAATGAGAATATTCTTTTACTTCATCTTTTCATTTGCTATCAGTAAGTGAATTGTCTTTATATCTTTTCTTCTCTTTTTCATTATTTTAATTTTTTTTAGATACATTTTTTAAAATAACAATTTTTTTCTCTTTTAAGAAAGGTGTTTCCTTATATCAATAATTATAAGCTATACTAAAAACATTCAGATTATTTTATCTTAATATTTTACTTATCTTAAGTACGTTCAATTTTCAAGTCACAAAAACATATTAAAAAAAATGTGTAAACTGAAAAATAAAACATTTTTTAGTCTATTTTTTTACATATATATGTTCAAGTAATTTTAATTTTTATCTGCCCTCTGTTATGACGCCGGGCTAGACGGGTTTTTGTGCGTCTCGTCAAGTGTCTCGCTTCGTAGCGCGGGGCGCGTGCGGTGAGCCGAACGCGTGTTTTGGCGGTGCGTGTCGGTAGGCGCGCGATAAGACGGGCGCGTGTTGTCGCGGTGCAAGCTAGTAGGCGCGCGGTGCGTGCGGTAAGGCGGGCACGTGTTGTCACGGTGCGTGAGGTGAGCTAATATCTCGCGATGCGAGGTTTGTCGGTGCGCGTATAAGCGCGTACAGATTGTTCGCCGGCTGATCGGCGCGAACTGCAGGCGGCGGCCTGTTTGGTGCAGGCGTCGGTGTTGAGGACGCGGCGCGTGTTCCCAGACGGGGTTTGAGGGAGGCGCCATATGTGGAGTTCGGACGGTCAAGTGTAAAGACCGTATTACTCGAGAATACTCGAGAAGAGCGGCGAACTCGTCCACTCTTTGTCTTTTACAGTGGGTTTGGACGGGAGTCGTCTCGGGATCAGATTATCGAGAATTCTCGAACGGAGGAGCGAACACGTCAACCTCCGGGTCTCTGTCTGTCGACGATTTCGGAGCGGTTTCTGGAGGTGTCTCGAGCGTACTGCTCGAGCGGATTCGGTTACCAGTCTGGTGCGGATTCCTGATCGGTCGGGTTTTTATAACCGTGGAGTTACGGTACCTCTCGCTCGCTACCAATACGCGTCGCTCTCGTCTCCCTCGGAGTGGGGGTAGCGGCGCGGGGTTTCTGCCGTCTACGGTGTTCGGCGCTTTCCGGCAGCGCTCGGTGCTGCTCGGAGGTCGTTTGTTTACGACCTATTGTTTACTATTAAAAATAGGGCGCTAAGCGCCTCTGCCCTTGCCCGGCTGGTGTTCGCTGGGCGACAGACTTCCGACGGATGACGTGTCGGGAACGATGAGGTGACGCATCGTTACAATTTTTACGCAAAAACATTTTCAATAGTTTTTTACAACTATATCCAACATAAAACGATTGCTCCTTAATTGCTTCATATTGCTCCATTATTATTTTTATGATTTATTGCATTTTTTATAAAAAATTAACAATTCGTATGATGTTAGCCGACGACTAACAACTTTTTTTAAATAATTATGTATGAAATCAATTGTATTTTTTTTTTTGTAGATGATTGTAGTGCATTTATTAAAAAATAAATGCACTACAATATAATTTTTATTGTTTAATAAACTGTTAAATAACTGTTAAATAAACTGTTTTGTTAAAATTATCGGAAGAGTGATTTGGAGTTTCCCTCTTCTCCCGAATCCTGGAAACCGGTAAGCCTGATCCGTGGCGTATGGAAAAGGTGAACTGTCACATGATCTCTAAATTTGACTCCAAGATTAGGATTAAGGTGACCAGGTGTCTCACTCAGAATCATACAACTTTTGTATAAAACATTTTTTTCTGTTTTGCTTACTTTACAAGATATTTGCGTGTATTGATTAAAATGATACCTTGTATATTAAGCGACGCGTAGCCAAGTTCATAAAAAAAACGCCAAGTACATTACACAAATTTTCTGGCATGTGAAGAGTTTGCCTATGTACAGGAACCACAACGCTATCAAGTAGTTTATCTGGGTTGCATTCCGTTTCACGCATAGAGCGCATAGATCACTTGGAAATCTATAATATATGTAACGTGAACTATAGATTTTCAGGCGATCTATGCGCTCAATGCGTGAAACGGAACGCATCCCTGGAGTCATATATCTATAATGGTTTTGATAAATTTTCGATTAAAATAGCTCAGGTACTAGCCGTAATGAAAAATTTAATGATACTTTTATTATATAATGTGGATGCAAGCTTTCGATTGCAATCAGTTTCAATAAGCACACAATTGGTGCTATCAATCCTGAGGTATGATAATCGTTAGGTTCAGAATTGTGAAAAAAATTTCTTTTTTAACTTTCAGACTCACCTACGTATACTCACACACATATAAAGCGATATTGTCCCTCAAAGCGCGTTTGCAGCGATGTACGATTATTCGCTTGAGTATGCAAATACGCCTTGAAAAACAATGTGTGAGCGTGTATGATGTGTATTCTCTTTTATAATAAATGAGAAAGAAAGAGAAAGAGAAAGAGAAAGAAAAACAGCGGGAAAAAGAGACAGCAAGAAATAGAGAAAGCGAAAGAAAGAACGCGAGAAAGAGAGAGAGAGAGAGAGAGAGAGAGAGAGAGAGAGAGAGAGAGAGAGAGAGAGAAAGAGAGAAAGAGAGAGAGCGGAAAAGAGAGAGAAAGAGCAGGAGAAAAAAAGAGAGCGCAAAGAAGAAAGAGAGTGGAAGAAAGAGAGAAAAAGGTGAGCGGGAGAGAGAGAGAGAGAGAGAGAGAGAGAGAGAGAGAGAGAGAGAGAGAGAGAGAGAGAGAAAGAGAGAGCAGAAGAGAGAAACAGCGGGAGAGAGAGAAAGCGCGCGACAGAGAGAGAGCGGGAGAGAGAGAGAGAGAGAGAGAGAGAGAGAGAGAGAGAGAGAGAGAGAGAGAGAGAGAGAAAGCGGGAAAGAAAAAGAGCGCGTGACGGAAAGGCAGAGGAAGAGATCGGGAGAGTGAGAAAGCGAGAGAGAGAGAGAGAGAGAGAAAGAGAGAACAGGAGAGAGAGAAAAAGCGAAAAAAAGAGAGCGGGACAGAGAGAGAGAGAGAGAGAGAGAATATTGTATCTCTCCAGGTACAACGAGAATTTGGGGATGATCCAAGGGTTCGGTTCATCTTAGGAGTTGGGACTCCGAGTGTAGAGAAATTCAAGACAGAGATTCCGTAAAAAAAGATGATTTGATCAGCTTACTCGTTATTACAGATTGGCTGGATAATGCTTCGGTGATGTACAGTTTCGGCGCTTTGCGGAATCTTACACTTTGTATATACGCGTCACAATTTAGGATTTCGGATTACGACCTCGATGCTTCTCTTTTTATGGTCCGGTGATTTTTCAGTATAAGGTCGCGATGTCTTAATTGAATTTTGCAACGGAATGCTTGTCTTGCATTCAATCGCGGTTTTGAGAGCGCGCACAATCAGCCTATGAAATGTTAATTTTGCGCTGTGCTCTTCTGACTTTTTTAGATCGTTATTACGATATGGAATTTCGGATTACGACATCCCTCCTCCTTTAGAGAAGAAAACGGAAGGGTTGTGACGATTTTTAATTATGAGACTCCATTTACAATTGTTTCTTATTCTAATTGTGGCGTGTTTTGTTTACAATTTCTTTTGATTCGCCATAATATTATTATTATACTTAATTTTTATACTTAATAATTAATATTACTATGATACTTATTATAAATATGGCAAGGCTGCCTGATATCAGGTATATTACTCGCTTTTGTAGAAACGGATTAGTGTTAGTTTTGTCTAATTCTTCCAATATCTCTTGAAGTCTCAAGCTTAAATCTATTAATTCGATCGGATTTTGAATTTTTTCTTTAATTCTATTACATTAGGTTTTATAGATATATTGGTTAAATCGAATTTTAGATTTGATATATTATATTCTGGCAAATATGTTTGGAGATAAGTAATATCCATTATTCCTAAGATTTTACGATCATATCGATCGTTATTATTTTGCAGTTATTTTTTAATGTAATTTGTTCTGTTCTAGAAAGTTTTATTCTATTTTTTTCTTGGTTTTCGCAACTTATTGTTATAGATTGTTCAGTGGGCGTATACGCGCAGAATAAACCCATATACACATTAATGACGAATCACTACGCAAAATCCAAACATATCGTGGTTATAACCACGAGTGTTGGTTGGATAGCGCGTTCCATATAGTATGGTTGGAATGAATATATTTCTTGTTACAAAATTTTTTATTTGTTGCGACTTATCTATATGTTTGGATTTTGCATAGTGATTCGTCATTAATCGACAGCTATTATGAGTTGGTTTATTTCTATAAAAGTTAATAAGTTGCCTTATGTATAGATAAAGGTATTGCTTTTATTATGTTGTATTTAGAATGAGAGATTAATGGAAAATGTAAAATAGTATGTATGTAAAGTGTCATAGTAGGCGCTAATCGTTACAAATTTTTTCGATTATGAGCCAATTGTTTTCAAAGTTACCAAAGGGAAAAGCTAGTCCTTGTGGTACTTGTGAAGTAACTTCCTTGAGGCTATCTATTATTTGTTCTAGTGGAATTAATTTAGGATATATTTTTTCTTTTTTTACTGCCATTAGATGTTGTATTATAACTTCAATGTCTCTCATTAAATTCGTTATTATCGTGTTAATTATGTAAAATTGTTCGCATATTTCTTCGCGTTGAATCTGATTTGATATTTGTTTTTGTATTTTAGACGTAAAATTGAGTAATTGTTCGTTATATTGTGTCACCTTTTCTAAATTATCGATGTGAACGTTTGTGGTGTTCAATATTTTTACTTGATTCTTCATGATAAAATGTAGTATTTGCTCTTGATTTTCTAAAAAAATTAATTGTTCCTTGATGACTTTTTCATTGTTGGCATCCATTGTTCTAAAGAGTGTTTTTGCTAGAGATCCAATTCCATTAATGAGGCCTCTTCGTTTATTTATTGGCGTTCTGTATATATTATAATATTAACGCGTCTCAGGATTTGCGTTAATTTTTTATTATCTGCTTTGATTATTCCTTTTAAGGTTTGACAATTTTCTTGAGCTTTATTTTGTAAATTTTCTAGGAAAAATGCGTGATCAATATAATTTTGTAAATCATCAATTTTGGAATCTCTTATTTAAAGTTCCTATATCAATGTTTATTACTAGCTTCCAACTAGATTCTATTTGATGTAAATCACCGATTTTTTCGAAATATATTCCTGATTCTTGATTAAATTATTCTACTTTGTATTCGGCTTCTAGGCTCGGTTTTGCTACTATATCTTAGGTCTTCCATGTCATTAGCGCTCTAGAATAAAATAGATGCTTGTTTGTTACGCCTTTTCTTCTTTTAATGCTCTACGAACGCTTTTAAACGATTTACGTGTGTGCATATAATTTTTCGTTCTACTTTGATTTTATAGTTAACCTCGGAAATTTTGTTGATAATTATATACGGTCCAATTCATAGAGAGTCGAGTTTCTTCAAGCGTCCTCTCTGAGCTGTTTTATCATGTAGTAATACTTTGTCTCTTGAAGGTGATTTTTTTTGTTTTTTTATCGTATTTCTCTTTTATTTTAATTTTTTCTTCTTTTGTGTTCCTTAGCGATTTGGTTTGTCGCTTTTATTCATTCCTGGGCATAATCATCATAAGTATATAGGGTTTCGGCGTTATTAGCGCTGTTGGTAAAATTGCTTGATGTCCGTTTACTAATTCGAAGGGGCTGAATCCTGTTACCGTATGTGGAGTAGTATTGTATGTGAACATGGTATAAGGTATCCACTTGTCCCAGTCTATTTGGTCGGCATTTATGTAATGTCGTAAGTACTTGCCTAATGTGCGGTGCGAGCGTTCTAGCGCGGGAGTGGCTCACTTGCGCACAATAAAATTGGACACGTTGTTTTTGGACACAACACATGTTTTTGTATAAATTAAAATATATACACACGCATATATACATGTATAATTTTGAAATTTTTTGACATTTATTATTAACTCCATTTGGTAAATAAATATTTGTTACAGTTTGTTTACACACAGTATTTTTGCGCACATATTTTTTGCGCACATTTCTATTGCGCACAGTTCTTTTGCGCACATTTCTTTTGCACACATTTCGGATCCGGACACTGTAGCACTTTGTAAGATATAAAACGAGGTCTACCCAGCCTACCTGCGGGGACGGTGGGAGGGAGGCCAAAAGCCCCCCTTGCGCCACCCGGTGTGTGTATGTGTTTTCGCGTGCTTAAGAAATGTGCATAAAAGAAATGTGCGCAAAAGATATGTGTGCAAAAGATATGTGCGCAAAAGAAATGTGCGCAAAAGAACTGTATGTAAATAAATTGTAAGAAACGTTTATTAACCAAATGAAATTAATAATAAATTAATCAATAAATTTTAAAATTATATACACATACGTGTGTATGTATTTTAAATTATACAAAAACATGTCTTGTGTCCAAAAACAACGTATCCAATTGTACTATGCGCAAGTGAGTCGCTCCCGCGCTAGAACGCTTTACTTTTTCTAACTTTCTCTATTTTCTAATTTTCTCTATTTTTAATAACTTGCACATATTTTTGAATATCTCGCTTAAAAAGTTAGTGCCTTAATCTGTTAATACTTTGTCAGGAGTTTTGTGTTCGAATATTATTTTCATTACGAATTCTTCTACAGTGGCGGCTTCTTGATTTGCTAAAGGAACTGCTTTGCTGAATTTGGTCAAATTGTCTTGAAACGTTAGAATATATATATATATATATATATATATATATATATATATATTTATTTCCGTTATTGGTTATAGTTAGTCCTACGATATCTAGCGCGCATTTTTCGAACGGCCGGTATCCGTTATTACTAGAGGTGCCCAATTACTTCGGTTTTTGCTTTAGTTTGTTTCTTTTTGTCAAAATTCGCATTTAGCGATATAGTTTTCAACGTATTTTGTTAATCCGGACCAGTTATGTTTCATTCTAATTTTATTAATTGTTCGTTTATTTCCTTGGTGTCCGCCTAGGAGTGCGTCGTGGTATTCATATAATATTCGCGCTTTATCTTCTTCGCTGTTTCGCGTTTCGTTATGATTTTCTTCCCTTTCTTCCTTTAGATTGAGAACTACGTTGCGGCTTAATGCGTCAGCGTTTGTATTTGTTTTTCCAGATCAATGTAACATTTCGTAGTCATATTCCTCCAATTTTAACCTCCATCTTATTAGATGATTCTGGATCGGCTATATTAAATAACCATATCAATGGCTTGTGGTCTGTTATTATTTTAAATTTTGTGTTGTACAGATAAGATCTGTAATATTTTATTGCCGTATTGTAATTATGTTCAGCTCGCGATAATATTCTGCTGACGTAAGCAGTCGGTCGATCTTGGCCTACTACTCCTTGCGATAATACAGCTCCGATGGTGTAACTTAATGTGTCCATCGCTAAAAGAAATTCCTGGCTGAAATCGGGATATTTCAGTATAGGGGCAGTAATTAATTTATTTTTTAAAGTTTTAAACCCAATTTGTTGCTCACCGGTCCATTCAAATTTTTCTTCCTTTTTTGTTAATCTTGTGAGGAGTTTGGCAATTTTAGAAAAATTTTCTATAAATTTCCGATAGTATCCCGCTAAGCCAATAAAAGATTATATTTCTTTGACTTTGGTCGGCCTTGGAAAATCTCGTATTGCTTTTAGTTTGGAGAGGTCAGGCATGATCCCGTTATGGGTTACTAGATATATAAATTTATTGAATCCCCTTGGGGTTACAATCTCTTACATAAAATAATTACAACTATCTTAACTTTAGCTTACAACTAACTTAATTCTAACTTATCTTACTTAATTTCGAACTATTTCTAATCTATCTACACACACACACACACACACACACACACACACACACACAATGCTATTTATCCTATTCTAGCTTGAGACCTCCGTTTCCTGCTCATATCATATTTCCAATCCTTTTACACATCTCATTCACACAACCCACATCAATCCTCTCTCTCTCTCTCTCTCTCTGTCTGTCTCTCTCTCTCTCTCTCTCTCTCTCTCTCTCTCTCTCTCTGTCTGTCTCTTTCTCTCTCTCTGTCTGTCTCTCTCTCTCTCTGTCTCTCTCTCTGTTTTTGTCTCGGTCTCTCTGTCTCTCTATCTCTCTGTCTGTGTGTCTGTCTGTCTGTATTCTCTTCTCTATCCCTTCTCTTCTTAACTCTTATTTTCTATCTAATTCTCAATCCGATCATTTTTCTCTCATTCTCTCTCCCAAGTCTTGATCTCTCTAATTCCCACCCCTCTTCCTCACCCATTTTCCCCAATACCTCTCCCAACATCTCCTGCCAGCCCTTCTCCACCCCCCAGTTTACACATTTTTCCCTCCCATGTTTCCTCCTCCCTTTCACATAATCTACATTTTTTACTCTCCTCATCCTTCCAGTACCAGTTCCCCCTCATTCCATTTCCCAACTTGTACCTTGCTATCCTTTGCCATCTATTTTCCCCGCAATCACTCTTCAGGTACTCTGGTATCCCACTCCCCTTGATTTTTCCGTAGCACCTGTTATATCTTGACCCTTCTATCCTTTCCCTTCCTTCTTATTCATATCTATGTCCTTTTTTACAAAATAGCCGAAATCTTTCACTCCTTCCAACCTTTTTGCCTCTACCTTTACTATGCCCATACCACTATCTTCAAAGAACCCACATCTTTCTTCTTCCCACTTCGATAAATCCTTCTTCTTCTTACTCCTCTCCCTCAACTCTTCCTAACATCTCCACGCAATCCCACTTCCCCTATCTTCCGCCAAACTTTTCTCAAACCCCCACGCCCTCCTCCCAGCCCTACCTCTTAACTTCTCCCTCTGATATTCCTCCCTTATCATCTAGCCCGGCGTTCCCCATTCTACTCCTAACACCCATCTTAGATACCTTTCCTGTAGCTTCTCCATCTCCTTCCTCTTTCTTCATCCCAAAATTTCCACCCCATATCCCATCACCGTCCACATCAGTTTATCGAAGAGCCATAATCTTCTTCCCCAATCGTTCTTAATTCTTAAATTATTCTTAAATTTCCTTTTTCCCATTCCCCAAACCTGACCCATTATGGCAGCACCCTTCCTTAACCTATCTATTATCTGTGCTTTCTGTCCTTCATTCCTCTGCATTACATAACTCAAATAAGAGAATTCTTTTACCTCCTTTATCACCTTCCCTTTCTACCTCCAGCTTACATTTCTTTCTCTCCCTCCTCCTTTCCTAAATCTTAATACTTTCGACTTTCCTACATTTAACTCCTCCAACCCCTTCTTTTCCAGGTAGCCTTCTAACCTCTCAATCATACTCCTCATCCCATCCTCCTCCTCCGCAATCAAAGCCACATTATCTACGTATGCCAAGGTATAAATCTTCATCCCCTTAAATTAACCCTTCCCCATCCTCCTTTACTCATTATCTCCTCCATATCCCCCGTTACCAAATTGAATAAGTGAGGGCTTAATGGGCACCCCTGCCTTACTTCCCTTCCTGTCCAAAATTCTGTTCCTAAATCCTCTCCTCTCCTCACCCTGTTTCTAATCTTCCTCAAAATATCCTCAGCCCTTCCTTCAACTCCTCTCTCTCATCGCTTTCACCAATTTTCTCCTATCCACCGAATTAAATGCTGCTTTAAGATCTATAAAAAATGCTAATTTTTCTTTCTTCTTGCTCAACTGTCTATTCATTAAATAACTCAGCACAAATATGTTGTCCATTGTCCTTTCTTGAAACCCGTCTGATTCTTCGGTACCAATTTTTTTTTTACCTCATCGTTCAATCTACCTGCCATCAAAGCGTACACCTTATAAAGTATCGGCGTCAGCGACACCCCGCTATACTCCTCGACCCTCTCCCCCTTCCCCATCTTTAATATCGGCACAATTACCCCCTCATTCCACTCATCTATCCATTCCTCTCCCTTCCAAACCTTATTACATATTCTCTACATCCTCCACGTTCTCCCCTCCGTACTTCCACACCTGTGCCGGAATTCCATCCAGCCTTACTTTGTTATCCTTCTGTTTTCCAATCACTGTCTTTATCTCATTCCTTATTCTCTCCTTCTCATCCATTCTAAATCCTACCCTCTGATCTATCACTACTCTGTTATCCACCCCCCCCCCCCAATAGATTTCTAAAATATCCATCCCACTCCTCCATTGTTATATCTTCTTTCACCTTCCGCCTCCTCGTTCTTCCCTTATTCACTATCTCCCAAACCTGCCCTTCTGTTCTAATTTCCCTCAATTCTCTCTCCCATCTTTCCCTCTCTTCCTTTTTTTCCTCTCTATCAACTTTTTATATTTCCTTTTTGCTTCCTTATAAAGATTTCAATCTCCTCCCTTCTCTTTCCACCTCCTCAACTCTCTTCTTATTATAATCTTTTCCTCCTTACACTTGCTATCCCACCATCCTCTCTTTCTTCTTACCCCTTTTAATGCGCACCCACCTATCATCATCTCCTTTATCTTATCTCTCATATTTTCACATACCTCATCCACCTCCCCCACTACTTCTACATTTCTTAGCGCCTTCCTAAATTCTTCCTTATCCTCTTGCGTCCACACTCATTTTTTACTCGTTCTCTCCTTCCTTTCTAACCTTATCTCTTCCCCTCCCCTTTTATCCAAACTATGATTGGATGATGGTCGGAGTCTATATTATCTCCCACCTTCACCTTGCTTATCTGCATCCTCGCATCTTCGTTCCCTAATACATAATCTATTACTGAATTCCCACTTCCCCCCGTGTACGTCCATTCCCCCTCTACATCTCACTTCGTGCATTCATTGAATATTGTCCACCCTGCTTTTTTTATCCATCTCAACAACTCCTTTCCCTTCTTGTTAATTCTTTTGTCCTTCGACCTTCTTCCCATTCCCTCCTCCTTTTAATGCCCTTTTCTTATTACTCCCCTCTTCTTACCTGTTCTTGCGTTAAACTCCTCCTCCCCAATCAATATGCTATTGTTTTCTTCCTTTCTCTCCATCCATTCGTTCAATTCTTCCAGCTTCTTCTCCATATCGCCTCTAACATATACTTCTATCACGCTCCATTTTCTGCCCTCTATTTTTAACGCTACTTCCATTAATCCATCTCTCTTTTTTGTCTTCACTTTCTCTACCTTCAATTCCTTTCTTATTTCTACCAGCATCCCTCCCATTTCTCTCCTCTTCTTATTCTTACTCTCCGCTAATTGCACTTTTCATCTAAATTCTTTCGGCAAGTATCCTCTCGACCTATCCTATCCTTTTCTGTTCAATCAAGTTTTGCTCATCATCATCACATCCCACTCCTCCACTTCTCTCCAAAAGTTTTTTCCCTTATTTCTTATCCCCGCCACGTTCCAAAAAACTACACTCCATCCTTTTCTCGTCCCCTTATCCCTTCCCTCTTCCCTCTTTTTTAAGTTTCCATTCCCATCCTTTAGCACTTCTTCCTCCTCATCTCACCTCCACCATTTCTCATCTATTCTTCCATACTCTACTTTTCCATACCCTATTCAAACCTTCCTTCCTTTCTTCTCCTTCATTCTTGCTATCCCTTCTAAACTCCATCTCATTCTCCCTTCCTTCCACGTCCAATCCTTCAAAATCCTTTTCTTCTTACCTTTCATAATTTTCTTCTTATTCCAAACCTCTCTTCTTTGGTCCTCATTTTTCAACCTTACTACTACCATCTACTACCATCTACTACCTACTACCATCATTTCTCTTCCTCCGTCTACACCTCTACCTATCTTTCTCACTTCTTCGATCTCCGCCTTAACTCCAATGCTACCGAATAATTCCTCTACCGCCACCCTTCTCCTCCTTTCTTTTACTTCCACTCCTTTGATCAATACGTTTCTCCTTCTTTCCTCTCTTTCCCTCCTTTCCATCTCTTTTATCCTATTTTCTATCACTTCACTTATTCCCCTACTAACCGCCCTGATCCCTTCTCCTTCTCCGATATCGCAATTTTCTAACCTTTCTATTTTCCCATCCAATCCTTTAATACGACTTTTTAACTCTTCCCTCTCTTCCTTTCATCTCTTTTTACTCTCTCTAAACTCCCTTCTTACTTTTTCCATCACCTCACTTACCCTTTCCCTGATTCCCTCCTGAACCTCCTCTTTCATTTTTCTCATTTCTTCCCGCTACCACCCCTTCATGCCTCTCATTTCTTTCATTATCTTCTCAACTTCCAGCTTCCAACTCCTCATCATATGTTGCAATTTCCCTTCTCCCTCCACTCGTCCTAACTTCGCATCCATTTCTAAACCAGATTTTTTCCTGCTTCTTAACCTCCTCTTCTCCCTTCCTCAACTCCGGCTCTTCTCTTTCTTTTCAATAGTTCCTCTACATTTACGTAGCTACCTCTTCTTTCCTTCCCTTCTTTCATGGCAAACTGCGCCATCTTGTTCTCCCGCGCCCTCTATAAAGATTCCTATCTCTATCCACTATCCGATCCTATGCTCTCTGTTCTCTATGCTCTATGGCCTAACTGTCACTATCCTACACCTCCCTTTATGACCCTATATTCATCCCTATATTCATTTCTCACCTTCCTCCACTTTCACCATTCACCTCTCCACACTCTCTCACACTCACGCTTCCACATTATCACACTCTTTTTCCACTCCTCACTTTATCACTCAATAGCTGCAAAACACACACGTCAATCCATCTCGAAGCACACTACCTGACACCGGAAACGGAAGTCCCGTTCTGGGTTACTATGTGCCCTAAATATATTACTTCCTTCCGGAGGAATTTGCATTTATCAGGTTGGAGCTTTAGATTGTGTTTTCGTTGTGCGAAAAATCTGCTCAATACTTCGATAAGTCATATATTATGTTCTTTTAGACTTCCGTATACTTTTAGAGCTCCGTATATGACTATGTCATCTATATATACTCAGCATTTTAATCTTTGCAGTCCAATCAGTCCAGAGTTCATTAATATCTAGAATGTGGCTGGCGCATTCTTTAATCCAAACGGCATTTTATTGAATTTTATTATTCATAGTATCCGTATAACGTAAAAAATGTCTTGCATTTATCTTACTTGGCTATGGTTATTTGATGATAAGATCTGATGCTAGATCTAAAGTGGAAAAATATTTCGCGTTTCCCAGTTGGTCTAATATATCTTATATTAGGTAATAGAAAGGAATCGCTGATGATTAAATTATTCAATTTTCGGAAATCTACGACTATTCGTAAATTTTGTTTACCGGATGCGTCGGCTTTCTTAAGGACCACTAGCAATGGAGCGTTCCAATGACTGCTGCTTGGTCTTATTATTTTATCTTTTAACATGCCCTTTATTTGCTGTGTTACTTCTTGTTTATGTTTTTCTAATACGGTCGTATATTCACGAGTGCGCTGTTTGACTTAATCGTAATTTCATGCGTAATACTAGAAGTATAAGAGCATCTCCTTCAATATAAAATATGTCACTAAATTCTTCACAGATTTCTAGCAGTGTTTTTATTTCCTCTTGATTTAAATGTTGCACACGTAGTAGATTTTTTATTTTATCGCTGCGGAAAAGCTTCATAGCCTGCTTGAATATTGCATACTTGCATCGCTGTATTTGTTATCTCTTCGACAACTACGCATGGGATTGGTAATTTTCAGAGTTGGGAACAGGGTTACTCTATAAAAGTAACTCGTTACTGTTACTGTTATTTTTGTAAAAAGTAACTCGTTACCGTTATTTGTTATTGATTTTAAAAAGTAACGCGTTATCGTTACCGTTAATTAAAAAAGTAACGATTCGTTATTTTCTATGGTCACAGTTAGGACAGAAAAATATATCTCTCTTTGTTGATCTTCTTTGCGTGCGCCATGGCTTCTCCATTAGTATAAGCACTATGCTTTCAGCAAAGCTTTTATATCAAAATAATTTTATCCAATCAAGAATAATGCGCGTGATCAACGCGCAATTTATTGAATAAATATAAGATAATAGAAAACCAAAAAGTAACGGCTAATTCGTTATTGTAAAAATATAACGACGTTACCGTTACCGTTACAGACAAAAAAAAATAATGATCGTTACCAAAAAAAAGTAACTGTAACGATAACAACGGTACAAGTAAAGCGTTATTTTTCAACCCTAGTAATTTTATGTATTCTTCGAGTGTATTTATTACGCTAATTAGGCAAGAAAATTCTTCCGGCTTTACTAGACAGGAACCGATAAAGACTCCAGGCAGTATTTCTTTTGCGCGTATTATTCCTACTTTGAGTCGGTTATAGGTTGTATAACTGTTTTGCTGCGCGGTTTCAAAGTTAATGCTTGATGCAGATATAATTTTAATATCGTATCTGATAATTGTATTTGTTTTATTTTATAATCGCACATTACCTCGTGTTTCTGCAGGAAATCTACCCCTAGAATTCCGTAATCGATAGGAAAATCGTCCTTCATGATATAGATTGAGTGCCGTATTTTTCGGTTCTTCAGGATTATTGTTGTCTTTATTTTTCTTATCGTATATATTTTATATCCTGTAACTCCAATGAGTGCCATGTTTTCCTCATAGATAGAGTTCTCCTTTTAGGTTAATTTTATTAACGTAACCATTGCTCCTGTATCGAGAAGCAGATTTATTTTTCCCCTTTTCCCCTACTTCCTGGATAGGAAGAGTCACTAGATCTAATCCAGTGTTTGTTTGCAGTTTTCCTGTTACTTGCGATATTTGATATTCGCGGGCAGGTCTCGGTTGTTTATTATTTTCTTCATCTTTTTCTTCATATCCGTCTTGCATTCTATTTTTTTTTTCGTTGCCCATTTATTTTGTTATGATTTTGTAACCTTTTATCTTTACTTGATTTTGTCCGACTAGATTGGGTTATCCCCAGGCGTCCATGCGTAGACTCCAGCATTCATCTCGACCTAATTTTTTACAGTAAGTGCAATGTTTTTTGAGTGTATTTATTTTTGGTTGCTCCTGCGGTTTCGGCAATGCGAATCGAGTTGCATATTTGCTTGTTCGGCATTCTTGTCCGTGGTGTCCTAGTTTTCCGCATTTATTGCATTGTAATACTTTAATACTTCGCGTTGCTTGCGAATTTGTATAGTCGGACTTATGTCGCATGTTCTAATCTCCTTGACCTTCTCTTCCGCGCTGGCTCCTGCGATAGCTTCTTGTAGCGTCGAGAAATGCTGTGTTTGCACTACTAATTTGATATCATCGTGGAGTTCTATTTGGAAGTTTTGGAGAGCTTGCTATTGTATTGTCTCAAGTATTATGCGTTTTCGTTCGCTGCCATCAATCTTGACCTTCGATCATGGATTCATATAATTCCATGGCCAAATTAACGGCGCAAAGTCCATATGCTCTGACACTCTCGCCATTTTTTTTTGTTTTAAAGAGTTAAACTCGATTTGCAAATGCGTAGTGCTTTTCTTGCTTAAATAGCAGATTTCGAGTTCTCGTTTAAGTTGACCGAGGTTGTTTATATCTCGGGTTTCAAAATCTGTCATTGCTTTTCCTTTTAGTTTTGTGCAAAGTATTACTTCTAATAGTGTTCTTTTGTCTGCGGGATTAATATTTTTTATCGCGTATGGACATGTACTTAAGAATTCTTTGAGCTTAGCTTATGAATTTCCGTCAAAATCCGGAATCATATCTCTCGCTTCTTTTAATCGTAAATATCCGCTTAGATACGCTGATTGATTTAGTATATCATTAAATGTTCGTCCGTTTGTTACATCGAGGTGAGTGTCGTGTCTTATCGTTCGCGTTCTATTTGAATCTTCCCGATTTGCGCGTAAATCTTGTACCTGTTCGCGTAGATCTCGCATTTTTTCTCGTATTTCTTGAATATTTTGTAAAATGTCAGCTATCAATTTATTGTTCGAATTTTTGAGTGGACGTCCGGCGTCCTCATAGTTCGCGGCGGCGTTGTGCTTAACCTGTGTTTGCAGGTCTTCAATTTCTCAGTCAACGTGTTCAGGCAGGACAGTTAACGGATTTCGTAACATATTTTCTTCGGTATTTGTTTCGAAGATGCTACTATCGTATGATACGGGAGAGTAATTTCTCCCAACGGTAACTCGTTCGACGGGTGTACGATCTACACCGACTCCGTCTACTTCTATGTTATTATTATTGTTAGGAGGCAGTGTGTTCCCTATTATTCGATTATTTTCTAGTTCGCGAAATTCTAATTCGGGTGAATCCAAGCATGAATAGTTTAAATTTCTCCGTACGTTATATATCGCAAATATCGCGGGCCGCTTCTTCAATTACTTGTACAGGTGTTACAAAACCGAATCTATTAGCTATTCGCTAGTACGCTTAAAAATTGTGATCGGTGGAACATAACTCTTTTCGGTTGTGTCGACATTCACGTTAGATTACTTTACAATTTTTTTTGTAACTTACAGTAAAATGATGATTCGCATTCTCCTCGCTTACTCGTAGCTTTTGCACAGTCAGCGGTTGGATCGCTCGATGGTACACGTTGCTGTAGGTCAGTATCGAAGAATTTTACGGTGTACGGGCGGCGTCCTTGGTATGCTGCGATCGGCTAGCTACTAGGCATTGCGTTCTTCTCTTTTCATGCTGCAATTTCTGGTCATGGTCAGAACTGTCAGATTGTGGAATGGGAGCCCCCCCCCAATCATTTACCGCGAGACAAACTAACACAGACGTAATCGCTACGTCATAGCGTATACGTGAGAGTTGCCAGCACTATTACCGCGAGACTTACTAAGGACAGACGTAGCTGCTACGTCATGGCGTGTACGTGCAGCTTTTTGGTCTGCGTCACGGCAGGCTACAAATTACGAACTTTACTGAGCGATCACGAAAACGCTCGCTGTTCGCGCATGTTCACTCGCCGAATTTTCATATTTGCTTGCAATATATGCAATATATATATTTCTATGCAATACAACAATAAATGCAAATAGTAGAATAAATATAATTAAAGTAGAAATAGAATATTTATATTA
>JBCAUJ010000008.1:7380673-7395993 GCA_038406275.1 Cataglyphis albicans
ATATAATCTTTTCTAATTATTTTTCAATTATTCTTCTTATTTTTTATAGAGATTATTATAATTATATATTTATATTTATATTTATATTTATATTTATATTTATATGAACATGATTATATATGAATTTTTTTTCCAAGCGCTTCTAACAATAAGTTTCTTTACGATGCGTATAATGATCATTATGATTAATACTGTATTAGCAAACAACTAATCCAATTAAAAGATTAATAATTCATTGGAAATGTATTATAAACCTATGGAGTATTATAATCACCGCACCCTGACTTGTACGAGATTGTGGGCGGGGAATATGAACGTAAAAAAACCTCTTACGAGAATCACTCTTCCACGAACCATGAAAGGCGATGTCATTTTAAGTGTATTTACCCACCATGCGGAACTTTGACGCATGTATACCTGCTTACGCGCGCGCGATATGATAAAGAAGCGTAAAAAAGATCTATATAGAAAATAATAACCAATAATAAACGCGAAAGAGGAGAACGGACGACACGCTGACGCGAAAGACGAGGGGGAGACCTACCTATCTGGGCGAAAAAGGAAAGACAGATACAGTGACACGAGAGAAATGTCATCGATCGTCGCGAACCGTGCGCCTTCTATCGTCGATTTCAGGCATTAGGGCTCATGTGCGGTGCAAAATCGAAAAATATGGCCGTCCCACTGGCATTTGACGAGAACTTTTACGGCAGCCGTGAATACGCGGCCCTAGCCGTGACGAGCGAGTGATTCAGCTGCAAAACAAGCTTCGAGATCTTCCGTCAAACAAACGGAAGGACGAAGAACGGAAGAAGGAAGGATGACGGTAACAGGATTGTGAAGGGAATTGTGCGCGAGAACAGTCCTGGCGAGAGTACATCGATGTAACATAAGCAGTGTCTCTAGCAGACGACATTGTTAGTAAAAAAAAAATTAAACTATTATGTTTGATCAGTTGAAAAGAGAGAGAGAGAGAGAGAGAGAGAGAGAAAAGTGGATATACACGCGACGCGGATAAAATGCGCATTATTGCAATAAACATGTCACCGCAGTGCGGAAATTAATTTTGTAATAAAAAGGGGCAGTTTTTCTACATCATACAATTTGACATCGATCATCGTGAGTTGCCGATCGAGAACAAAAATGCGAAGAGAAAAATCGACAGTCCATTTATGCGTACGCGGAGACATACAATTAATTGTCGTGATGTTAATTATCGTTAATCGCCGGCGAATCGCTTGATCGACGATTGAAGAGAGAGCAAGCGAGTGAGAGATCGAAAGATCGCTAGATATGGAAGTTCGCTTTGGGAATTGAACAATAAGGGATCAGCAATACTTCTTGCTCGCATGCAATCATGGCTGCCTAGTATAGGGCGCGTATTGACGAATTTTATACGAAATGTTGCTAGAAAATTTTAAAAATTATCGTTCGAGATGTTTTTTTGACAGCTCGTGGAATTGTCGGAAGCGTAGACATTGCGCAGATCCAACTTCTTTCGATGATTACGCATCATATATAGGGTGTTAAAAAAAAAAGCTTACATATTTTGAGAGCAGGTAGTATTGATCAAAATAAAAGAAAAAAAGTCTAATTAATATGGGTCCTACACTTAATATTTTCTAAAATGGCTTTTTATTTGAGCACTGTTTTTTTTTATTGGTTGGGTCATCTATACTGCAGTAAACTAGTAATATTGGGTTCGTAGATATTAGTATAAGGTTTAAAGGAATGCATGATTCTTTGAGATACAAGACTGAAAAATGTATCAACGGGTATCACATAGAGCACTTCCTATAATACTGATTGCAAAACTAATAAGTAGACTTTTGTTTACTGCATTGTAGAGATGACACAACTAATAAAAAAAAAGACAAAGAGCTTAAATAGAAAGATAGCTTGTATTTTCGAAGAAATTAATTATAGAACCCATGTTAATTAGACTTTTTCATATTTCATTCAATATTACCTGCTCTCAAAATATCCTCCTAAATAAACCCTTTTATTTTTAACACCTTGTATGTATATACATATATTTATAATGTGTTATTTTTGCATTTTCTAGGCCTACAAATTATTTAGAGGATTTAGTGTTGAGGAATGTAGGCGACGAAAGTACGGATCAAAATAATAATATAACTATGACGAGCGAGGATTTGTTACAGCCTGGCCATGTGGTCAAAGAACGTTGGAAAGTTGTGAGTTTACTTTCATTTTTCATAAAGACTCTTTAATCTTAATACTGTATTTTTTCATCTTTGACAAGATAAATCGACAATATTTTATTTGAAAGACTATATATTTTATAATAGATAAATATCTAGAGAAATTCTTTTTATGTTAATATGTCATATATACATAATTTTGTTGCATTTAGTAGAAATGCAAGCAAGCAAGATATATAATATATATAATATATAATATATAATATATAAAATATATAAGATTGATAAATATATGTGTCTTAAACATAGGTGAGAAAAATAGGTGGTGGTGGATTTGGCGAAATTTATGAAGGTCTTGATTTAATGACAAAGGAACAAGTAGCTCTTAAAGTTGAATCTGCGCGGCAGCCTAAACAAGTCTTAAAGATGGAAGTAGCTGTACTCAAGAAATTACAGGGTCAGCATGAAATTATTTTTGATTAATTTAGATTGTTATGCAAAATTAAAATAAATATTTATTCTATTTTCTAAATTATTGCCTGAAACTATTCCAGGTAAAGACCATGTGTGTCGTTTTATCGGCTGTGGACGTAATGATCGATTTAATTATGTTGTGATGCAATTACAAGGAAAGAATTTAGCAGAGTTGCGCAGGGCGCAACCAAGAGGTGCTTTTTCGCTATCTACTACATTACGTCTTGGTCTTCAAATTTTAAAAGCTATAGAAAGCATTCATCAAGTGGGATTTCTGCATAGAGACATTAAACCTGTAGGTGTTTATATATACACACATGAAGAATATCTAATGTTGTTTTAATTGATGTATTTAAACAGTGAAAAAATTATTGATTTTGTTCACTTCATAATCTTGTAAAAGGATAAAATGTTGTATATTGTGCAAACATTACATCACAAGATTTATGTAGTGTATTAAATGGCATGTATCTTCTGTGAGTTACATACTGAATATTTATAATTTATTCGTGATACATATTTTTTAATGTAATAGTTACTATAATTTGAAAAAAAAAAATAGTGATACTTTGTTTACAGTCAAATTTTTCAATTGGCCGTCATCCTTATAACTCCAGGCTGGTATATATGCTAGATTTTGGTTTAGCTCGACAATTTACAACTGGCACAGGAGAGGTGCGTCCACCTCGTGCTGCTGCAGGGTTTAGAGGAACCGTCCGATATGCGTCAGTCAATGCGCATAAAAATAAAGAGATGGGTCGACATGATGATCTATGGTCATTATTTTATATGCTAGTCGAATTTGTTAATGGACAATTGCCATGGCGAAAAATAAAAGATAAAGAGCAAGTAAGTCCAAGAAATTTCTACATAATTACCAGACACATTAACAGTTTTATACATAATTAGAAGTATCAATAAAGTGTAATATTTTTTTCTTTATAGGTGGGTCTCATGAAAGAAAAGTATGATCATCGATTGCTTCTAAAACACCTTCCATCGGATTTACGAGTTTTTTTAGAGCATATCCAGGTATATATGATTGATAAATATTTCATGTATATACACACACACACGCACGTACGCACGTACGTACGCATACGCACACATACATAGATACACAATGTTACTTTAGAATAATTAACTTTTTTCTTTTCACTTTTTGTTGAAAATCTTTATGATTTTTATATCAAGTTTTATTTTTGTAATAATAAAATATTTATAAACTTTTATATAGAATTTGGAGTATGCAGATAAACCAGACTATGGTATGTTAGCTGGTCTGTTTGAACGATGTATGAAACGTAGAGGTGTAAAGCCAAATGATCCTTATGATTGGGAAAGGCCATTAATAGCTAATGAAGGTTTATCAACTACTAGATCATTACCTACAGTAACTGTACCGCCTGCGCTTACTACTGCTACTACTATCAATCAGCCTCCAATTACAAATGTGGACACAAACAATCAAGAGAACGTGGAGCCAGATAACAGGAAGGAGTTGGATGTAAAAAATATAAAAATCTTATATATTGTTAAGCCTATATTAGATTGGTGCAAAAAGTTTATTGTATTTCTTCAAATAGAAAGAAATTTTCCTATTTGAAGGAATGAGATAGTATCGTGTATCGATAAGAAACATTTTATATTTATGTCATTTAGATTTATTATTTTTCATTTACGTGAGTTATTAATTTTGTAAAGGCTTTTACCATTTTTTAAAGTGAAAATGACAGAATCATTATTGGAGAAAAATAATGAAGAAACCATCATTATTGAAAGATATTATTTAAAATTGTAGTTAAACTGATCAAGAAACTGCTTCATTTGTTAAATAGAAAAGGAATGGCTCATCTGTATGATAATGTTCGGCCACAATGATCATCCATAAACTATAAAAACTTTAATTTCATGTATTGTGTTCATTTATCAAATCTTTCATCCACTATTTGTTTAAACATTTTGATTAGTTTTTGAAGAACAAAAAATTCATAGACCCGCGTTATTGAAATCACTGACAAAGAATTTGTAAATTCTAAATATACAAGAATTTGTCAAAGCTGATAGAGAAAAACTTGTATCTAGATAAAAGAAGTATATTGAAATCAATACTGACTATTTTTGATTAATAAAAATTAATTGTAGAACTATAATATTATCTTTTTTTATAAAAAATGTGATAAATACAAATCTTGCATCAACCTAATATATTTTAACCCAATACATTTCAAATTTTGTTATAGTTATTATATACACATACATAATATATATATATAATATTTTTAAAGATTTTTTAAAAATTCTAATCTCAATTTTATATTTATATATATATATATATATGTGTGTGTGTGTGTGTGTGTGTGTGTGTGTGTGTGTGTGTGTATGGTATGTGTGTGTGCGTGCGTGCGTGTGTGTGTACATTGTGTCTGGTAATTTTTGATACGTCTGAAGATAGATTGGATCAAAAAGAAAAATCCTGTTTTATTTTTCTTTATGACGTTTAATAAAGTTATTATTGAGTGAAGTCCAACCAATCAGCACCGAGCTTTAGCCGGTCGTAAGTGAGCTGCGCACCTAGTTGTGGTACGCCGCCGTAGCAGCGAAGACATTATCAAGCGCGGTTCACTGACGTACGCCCGGCAGAAGATTGGCAATGGTAGGTTAGACTCCACTCAATAATAACTTTTTTATTAAGCGTTATAGAAAAAAATGGTATAGCACTTTTTTTTAATTTGACCCAATATATCTTCACTTTGGATGTGTTAAAAATTACCCGACACTCTGTATAAAGAAGCTTTAAAGTATAAAATATCTCATAAACTATGCAATTTTTAGCCATCTTACATTTACCTTATATTATAGCTTACCTTTATACGCAAAATATTGTAAGGAATCGACATATAAAAAAATTTATATATGTGTGCGCGCGCGCGCGCGCGCGTGTGTGTGTGTGTGCGTATACAGAGTATCCTGCAAAGATTGTGCTAACGCTCGTGAGCGGGTAGAGCACAGTAAACTGAACAGAAAAGTCCTTTATCATTTTTTGATCTGAGCTTTCTTTTTGTTGTTATACGATGTTAAAGTTAGCTAATTAGCTCCTATCTATACAACAGAAAGCCGTCTCGTTACTCCGATCCCTGATGTCCCTCCTTTGTTTTCCGTTGTAGACAGGCGCTGATTAGCTAACTTTAACATCGAAATAACAATGAAAAGAAAGCTCAGATCAAAAAATGGTAAAGGACTTTTCTGTTCAATTTACTGCGCTCTACCCATTCACAAGCATTGGCACAATCTTTGCAGGACATCCTGTATATATATATATATATATAGGGTGTAACTGGACAAACATACATGGAGCACACTATCAGATACAGGATAATCCAAATCGAAAAGTCCTGAACTATTTTTTTATCTAAGCTTTTTTTTCATTGTTATATTTTTGATGTTAGAGTTAGCTAATCAGCGTCTATTTATACAGCAGAAAGCCATCTCGCTACTCAGATCTCGTACTTTTCGTGTTTTCTGCTGTAAACAGATGCTAATTAGCTAACTTTAACATCCAAAATTAGTTAACTTTAATATTACGTAACAATGAAAAGAAAGCTTAGATAAAAAAATAGTTCAGGACTTTTCTATTTGGATTACTATCTTGTATCTAATGATGTGCGCCATGTATGTTTTATGTCAGTTATGTTTTACATCCTGTATATTTAGAGTTATGTATTAATATAATATATCAATATATAATATAGTTGATTTATTATAACACACATTTATATAATAGGCACAATTGGATTATGAAAGTATATACAGAAGAAATAGACAACGTGGAATAGAAGGTTCTCCAGTGCCATTTGCAGCAGCTATCAGCAATCATGGTAGGGATAAAAATTGCAATGCCACGATACCAACGACCGATAATACGCATCAACAAGTCGCACAGCAGACTATACCATCTCTACCAACCCAAGGTTTATATATAATTTATTTATATTGCGATATCTCTATCTTCTATTACATAGTAATTATCTTTCATTGCGCGCTTATTAGGATCGCCCAAAAAACGACGCGCCGTGTCGATGGCAGTAGAATCTCAAATTCCCGCGTCACTAGAAAAGCAGGTAGATAATGAAGGAGACGCATTGATGGCTTCCGCACGTTCCGCATCTGATGTTCCTCGACTTAAAACTATGATAAATGCAACAGCACCGCTTAGGAAATCGGCGAGTGGTGCTACATTGCCTGCCACGCTTGCACGTTTGCGTATTGCCACTCCTGAAGGAACATCCGGCGAATTACCGAGTCCTCGCATACAAACGGAAGTCGATGCTTCCTATTGCTCTTATGATGTAACTAATACTAAATATGTTGGAAATCAGAGTCCGGTAAATATATACTGTAATCCAATATAATAGATTCGTGCGTTGCGCTACAGCTGACATTTTTCCAAACGATTGTATATATACACATATATATATATGTATATATATATATATATATATACACATATATATATATACATATATATATACATATATATATACATGCACATATATATATACATATATATATATATATATATATATATATATATATATATACTTGAACATTTTTAGGTAACCGAACAAAGAGAACCTCTCAGAAGAGAACCCAGAAGGAGAGCAGAGAACCGACAAGTAAGAGCCGGACGTTCGGCGGCACGAGATTGCTCTATTACACAATTTGCACAAATAGACGACGACAATGTATCTGCTCTACAGCAAGTGACCAAAGGCGGTGGAGGGTTGACTCTGGCTTCGCAATGGAAATCACAATTTGACGATTCTGAAGAGACTGATAATGAATGGAAGGGGGAAAATTTACAAAGCCCTGAACACAAAGGGACAAACGTTCCGTCCATACCGCCGCAGGTAAAAAAATTATTATTTACTATGATAGAAAGATTAATAAATGCAAGCATAATAAATGTTCTATGAAAATGCTGGAACTTGTGAAGTTTCAACGAGTCTATAAATAATGTAATATGCAGTCCACAGATATCATCGAAAGCGTACAATTGGATACAAAACCTGTCGCAGCTCAATCAAATACCTCGAACGTATATCAACAAACTTTGATTCCCACAGCATTATCCAAAATAAGCGAAGATTCCCCGAAACCAGCGATGCCGCACAGATGTTTAAACATTGCGGGTATTGAAAAATATCCAGAACTTCAAGGTGCACTTCCGCGAGCTTGGAGCGTTCCAGCTTTAGCGCCGCATGTTCGGGCTTATCTCAAAGCTCCATTGGTTCGTATCACACATACGCACACACATTCTATATATGATATATCACTATGTGTATGACAACTTTTACATAGATATATCTTAATTTCATTGTGCTAATAGGTTCAACAAGCAGCATTTGACGATTTGCTATATGAAGTTGATGTTATGAGGAATATTGCCACTCGATATGACGAACCGAAACAGATTGCACCAGTCAGAAGAACTAGTCTGCCAGCAGTAGCTTTCTCTTTTTCAGACACAATGTTCAACGTTCACAAAGGGGAAGAAGAGGAAGAAGCAGTAGCAGGAAGATTGGAAATCAGAGTGGTGGGTGCAACTGGTGGTGCTACAATTGTACAAACCAGTGCTGACAGGGAACCATTACAAAGTGTGTACATATAACCAATCGTATTTTCTCACAAATTTTTTATTTCTATTTATGGAGTAGTGAATCACCATGTTTATGTCACCATGTCAATGTCACTTTGCACTTATAGATATGCTTTACCTGAATTTGTAGAGAAATTAGCGAATGGCATGGCAGGTAGTCCGGCTAGTCCTAATCCGGGACCGGAAGAACCATCGATATATTATGATGCTACCGAGAATCGACCAACTGCAAACGTCAGTTTGCAAAAAGAATCGATTAGCATCACTACTGCCTTGTCCACTATACAAAATGCAGTGCCGTTTCGTGATAATAAGGACAATAAAGAGAAGGAAACATCTAATAGGACGTATGTCGCTCACAGTAAAATACCAATTCCCGTTAAGAGCCCAAGATGTTCATTATCTGAATCAACACCCGAAATTAATGCTCCGAATATCAAGATGGGAACTGGCAGTGACATAGAAAAACTACCGATGCCTATGACCGCAACTAAGGAAAAAGAAAATAGTTAGTTAAAATTATTATGACATAACAGTTTTGTTATATTAAAAATTCTTATATGATATGTCGATACAATATTTATAGCTGTATTTATGATTGTCTATAATATGATATAGATTGTGATAAAAATTGATATATACATCGTTTTTAAAAGTCATTTTTTAAAAGTAAGCAATATTTTATTGGATACTTGTTGAAAAAGCGATAGTTCAAATGCTTTAATTTATTATTATGTATGAATTTTTTGTTTTTAAAAATTTTAAAGATTATTTTTATTTACATGATTATATCATTGTTATCTTTAAAAGAAAGATTTTGTGAAATATTAATACGTATATCTTCACAGAGAGCTTGTTGTGCCCTAAAACAAAATTTTATCTAGGCACAATAATAATAGTAGAAAATAATTTTTCAAACTTACTTTCTGCAATGTTTCCAAAAATGTTTGTTTTATATTACATGGATTTCCAAATTTTTTTATGTTATAACATTCTCTTTCGGCAGAGAAATATAACTGTATAACAAAATAATAACAATACTATACACAAATATCATATAACAATAAAACATACGAATTTTTAATATCCCAAAAAAAAGATTCAAGGATTTATCTATAATTTAAAGGATTCATATATAATATAGAATATTTTTGAATAAAATGAAATCATAGTTTATCGAAAATTTATAATTTATATTTAAAGAAAATGAGACACTATCCTTATATATAAATATATATAAGTAATATATATATATATATAAGTAAAATATATTAAGTATATATAGTTTCTCATGTGCCATTCTAATACTCGCAAATTTTAGCTGTCAGAGATGAACTATTAACAGCATATGTGGAAGCACTAGCATATTTCCTTCGCATGTTATCTTATCACTAGACCAATCATATCATCTTTAACTTCAGCCAGCTCTGCCGAAGATGAAAATTTAACCGGATGTACGCCTGCTCTGCGTCGCCGAAGACAGAATGAAAAGTATGTGACAGATGCTAGTCAGCTGAATCTGCAATTCCAAAGACCACAACATAGAACTAGACCACAATCTGAGGTATTGCCAAGACTTTCTCCCAGAGGAGTACCCTCGCATCTTCTACGGGAACCAGATAAAAAATCCGAGGAAAGCAGCGAAAGTGATTCTAACAGTAGCGGACCACCAAAATCCGCTCAACCACCACCACCGCCTACATCATTGCCACCTCATATAGCAGAAAATAATGCTAGGTATGATTGTTAAAAATATCTCTCTGACTTTGTATACTCTATATATAAGGGTGTCTATTCCCTGGGAATATATGGAAAACTGGGATTTTGAGTAATTTCTTTTATATTTGGAAAAATCAGGAAATTCTCATGGAATTTTATTGGGACTCAGGAAAGTTTTTTTTCTTTTTTTTTTTAAATTCTCTCTTTGATAATTTTGCTCTTAAATATAAGCAGTCGGTAATTCACCAATAAAACGAAGTTGTGAATTGTGTTTAAAATTATAAATATATATCTATCTCTGTTTATACATTTTCAATCTCTTAACAAAATATTGAATACATATGCTTTATTGTAATTTCCAAAAATAAAAAAATGAAAATGTTCTGTAAATGAAAAATGTCTATCTTACGAAAGTTATTCAATTTTTTTCAGTACATTTGCAAATCTAATATTTGAAACTTAAGTGACTCTGCATCTTTCTTTTGTATGAGAGAAAAGCATTAGAAAACGGATACAACAAAAAAAAACTTATTTTAAAACTTATTAGAAAATTGCATTAAAAAATCTTTAAAATATTCTTTTTATCTAGAATTTTAACTAAAAATATCTGAAAGATCAGAGAATTTTCAAGAATTTTTTTTTGCAAGATTTGAATTGACATCCTGATAGTCAAAGGTTGACTATTAGACTGATATGATTATTTCATATATTTATGTGTTTCAAACACTAAATTTTACATCACTTCCTAAAAACGAAATGTAATTTTGTATGAATTAATGTAAGGATATATACGTAATCTTCTTTTTTTATTTATAAAATATAAATTTTCTATAATTATAGATGCCGCCGTTATTGGCCCATACCAGATCCAGCAATTGCTAGCAGAGAATCGTGAGATTTGGTATTCAAAATGACAAATAGTCTCAGTTTGTGTTAGGATTGAGAAGATTTTACTGCTCAACCAACTAAGAATGTGATATCACTTGAGGCAATGAAAATATGCAATTTTTCTCCGATTAATACGTCAATAGGTACATAAAAATTTTTGTGAAAATTCATATCTGCAGAGATAAAAAACATTAGCTATTCATTTAGCATGTGAAAATGTAGTTGTCTGTGAATGCAGATTAATTAATAATACTGCTTTAATTAACTACTGAAATTCTTGAGCAGATTTTTCAAATGTAAGGAAATCTTTCTAGATAAATAATCGATTTTGGAACACGTGCTCAATAAGTTTCAGTAAATTGAATAAAAGTATATGTGAAATTGCTTACAATGTACAAACAGTACAACAATCTAGTGATTTAAATAGTCACTTTTTAAGGACTATACTTTTTCTTTACTTATACACTTGCTGCAGTTTATGTTACAGTACCAACATATCCATCCAGTATCTTTAGATTTACATATATGATATTATGTATTTTCCGTTTGTATGTATGCGTGCGTGCATGCATATGTATGTGTGTGTAAATGGTGTGTTTGTGTGTAAATGGATTTTGCATAATTTTGTTTGTTTATTGTACATATATATTACCAAAACTCGATGCTTTTAGCTGAATTTTCTTTGCACAGAAATATGTCGAATGCACTTATATCTATATAACTTTTATCTATTAAAATTTTCTAGACAAGTTTTATAAGATTTATAATTTTATTCTAAAGTGTGTGTGTGTGTGTGTGTGTGTGTGTGTGTGTGTGTGTGTGTGTGTGTGTGTGTGTGTGTGTGTGCGCGCGCGCGTGTGCGCGTGCGTGTGCGTGTGCGTGCGCGCGTTTGTGTATGTATGTATGTGAGAGAGAGAGAGATAATCACAAAAAAATAGCATAACATTTTTGTGTTATAATGATACAATTATTATGATAACTACATTATACATTAAAATGTATTTTATTTGTTAATAATACGAATAATTTATCTCAGAAAAGAATGAATGATAACAATAATTTCACTAAAATTTTACACAACACACACATACACACACACGTGATTCATAAATATGCTTTAAATTACTAGTAATTTAGAATTGCTATTTTGCAATGAGCAAAAATCACATGAATATGTCACACGTTTTAAAAGTAATATAAAAAAGTGTATGAGTATATATAAGAATATGGATAATAGATATTATTTAGTGTTGCAGAAAAAAGAGGAGTGTAATGTATGAAGAAGACACAATTCTAGCATAATTATCAAATTTGCGCCAGATATATTAATTCTCTTAATAATCCATTATTAAGGTTAACAAAATAAAATTTTCGCATATATATATATATATATGCAGGATTTTCCATTAAGATTTTTTAAGGTTTCTTGGCAACTTAAATAAAGCTTTTCTTCTTAATATCAAGAAAAATCATTTATTAAAAATTTTCAATTTTTGCATTATATATTTTTATTATTGTCTTAAATCAAAATTTAGTATTTAAAATTAAATATGGACTATAGGTTTGTTATCGATTTGACCTTTTTTGGAATTTAATTTGTTAAAAATTCTGTTCTTTTTCAATTGTTTATAACTTGAAAATAACTTGAAAATTATTGGTCACTCGATATTTCAAGAAAAAAATCGACTTGAAATTAGCTAATAAATCTTTCATGAAAGAATTTCCACTTCTGGGATATCCTGTAAATACACATATGTATATATGTGCTCATATATGCGCATTTCATCCGTGCATCTATATGTATGTATACATATACATGCTTTCTGCTTTGTTCTACTGTATTTCATTTATAGATTTTAGGCACTGCACTTTTCTTTTCCTTTCACGAAAATTTTACAACAGTCTTTATTCTATTATAAATAATTAGAAAATCACAGAATTTTTTCGCAATCTTATCTTAAAAGTATAAACATACAATAATGCTATTTATTATTTAAGTAATTATAATCTCAATACAATTTTAATTTAAAGATTAAAAATATTCAAAATTATATAAATTGCACATATTTACATACAAAATTATATATATATATATATATATATATATAATCTTGCATATGTATTTATATATGTAATATAATAATAATCCTGAGTATTTTTCATGTTTAAATTAAAACTGTATTGAGCAATTACATTTATTTGAATATCAAAGAGCTTTTTTATATATTTATATTCTTAAAGAAAACATTTAGAAAAAAAAATATTTATTATTAATTTATAAATTAATTTTATATAATTAATATAGTTGTCTACAGAATTATATTAATTATATATCGTTGAAAATGTTATTTTAAAAAGAAACTCATTAGCATTACCATTACTTAAAAAACGAACTGTTATGATATCATTACTTTTAATGTAATTACGAGGCTATATAATATATACACATACATAAAATTTACATTTGTTAAATAACATTTTGTTTATGTTAATATAACAACAAACTAATATAATTTTGATATAAAAATGCTAACGATACAAAGTATATAATAATTCTGATATACTAATTTTGAATAATAATTTATCTTTATTTGAAAAAATTTATTTCAGAAACATGGTAAAAAAATCTTTTCTTAAGACCTCCACAAAATGTAAAAAAGAATATTTCTTTTAGTTTTTTTTTCTGCTGATATATTCATCAATATAATTAAAATTTGCTTTTTTGCACTTTTAACTTTATGCACATTTAAAATCCTGATATGATACACTAATTTGTGAGTCAAATTTGTTTTTAATTTATTTTAAAATTTGTTTCAAAAATTGTTTTAATTTTTAACACATGCAAAAATGGATAAAAATTATATGATCTGGTTTAAAATAAAATTCATTAAATTTTATTGACATTGTCTATTAATTTTTAATAAAATTTAATGTCTTTGTTGAAATACATAGCCGCATAAATTTGAAAAATAATAAAAATAAATAAATTCTTGCATGCATTATTCTCGTTGCCGAAAAATATAATAAAGTCCCTTTTTATGTTATAGACGAAATTTGTACGCCGTTATTATTACAGTTATCGAAAAAAAGTAATTGTAATGGTATTACAAAAGTAATATCTTATTTCCAACTTCCTGCAATTATACACATACACGCGACATACACCTCTCGTGTAGTAGGTAGAGCAAGTGAAACCGAGAAGAAAAGTCCTTTACCATTTTTTTTCTATAATCCTTAATAAAGGAATTATTATTGAATAAGGTCTGGCCAATCAGTGCTGACTTTTAACCGGACGCACGTCAGTTAGCCATGCATCTGGTAGTGGTGCGCCAACTAATAGTTGAACATTCTCGCACACTACCAGGCGCGTGGCTCATCGACGTGCACTTGACTAAAGATCGGCGAAAATTGACCAAACTTTATACTCAGTAATAACTCTTTTATTAAGCGTTATAGAAATAAATAGTAAAGAACTTTTCTTCTCGGTTTCACTTGCTCTACCTGCACACGAGAGGTGATACGGTTATTATGGGACTCCCTGTATATCCATGCATGTGTGCGTGTTTGTGTATAATTAATATAATAATCTTAATAAATATTAATAAAATATTAATAATCTTTAAATTAAAATTATACTGGGTTATTACATTTATACATATACAACGATTATTCGAGTAAAAATCTTGAATATTCAATATTCTTGAAACAAATTCGCAAAAAAATCTTTGATTTTTTAATTATTTAGCTTGAAAATGAAAATCATTTGATGATTTTCATTTTTAAGTAATTAAGTAATCATTTTTAAATAATTAAGTAAAACTTTTATGAAGGAAAATGTATTCTTTAAAAAATTTGTCAAAAATCTATAGATAAAAAGAAATGCAGTTGGGAAAATATATTGCACATATAAGCTTATATAGGCAAAAATTGAAAAGATATGTGTGCGTGTTAAAAACATTTTAAATAGGAACTTTCAAATAATGTTTCTATCGAACGTACCAAGTTCCTTTAGCAGCATATAATATAATACATATATAATATAATACATGTGTGTGCATGCATATGTATATTCATACGCGCGCGCGCGTGTGTGTGTGTGTGTGTGTGTGTATTTATATTTATATTACATATATAATATGTGTATATGAAGGCATACATTTCAAGATGGTACCAAGAATAGAAGAATACCACAATAATGTAATATAAAGAAAAAAATAATTGGTCAAACAAGACATAATCGTGGCAAACATTTAAACATTTTTCTTATGCATATAATACTTAACAAGAGATCGATCTAAGCTTTGCGAGTTTTCTTATATAAATGAATTTTGAGTGAAGTCTAGTGATGCATAAAGCTAGTCAAAGTAGAATAATCTATAATGCGCTATTGTTAAATTCAATTTTAAATTATATAT
>JBCAUJ010000008.1:7401186-7418710 GCA_038406275.1 Cataglyphis albicans
ACACACACACACACACACACACACACACACACACACACACACACACACACACACATATATATATATATATATATATTTATATTCATAAACATGCTCGCAGAATATTAATATGTAACTCACATTCTTTCTATGAGTCCATTCTCATCCAATGCATGAGGTAGATCCCTTTTATTGCCCAAAACCAATACTGGTATTCCAGACAATTGTGGTTTATCCAATAAATTGTGCAATTCATTACGACTTGCCTCGATTTTTTCTGAATCAGCTGCATCCACCATATAAACTATGGCATTTACTCCTCTGCAATATCTTTCCCACATAGATCTAAACCTTGGTTGACCACCAATGTCCCATACTTTTATAGTGACATTGCCTTTGGTTATTTTACGCATATTAAAGCCTACAGTCGGTATCATATCTTCGCTAAATTGCCCCGACTAGATATACAAAAAAGAAAAATTGTTTTGATTTGTTATTCAAATTTGAGAGAACAATAATATATATAATTATTATAAATTCCAATATATAACAATAATTAAAATAATTTTTATATTTTTTGGATATTAATGTTATATTACTAAGTAATGTTATATTACTAAGTAATGTTATATTACTAAGTATATTCAAATTTTGCAAATTAATTTTTTAATTTATAGGTTTACAAGAAAAATTAATTGTATGCGATAAAAAATAACAAACCGACTTGAATCAAAATTGCTTACATATTATTATTATTGCAGAAAAAATATAACGATGAAAAGATAACAGAAAAAAAAGAAAAAAGAACGAGAAGAAAAAATGAGAAATAAGCAATAACAATTTAATAATTATTACAGTCGATCATAACTTCGAATGTAGCATTAAATCAAAGCATAATTTTGAATGTACCATTAAATTTGACATTAAGGGCGTATGCAAAGATGATTTACATTAGCAGCATGGAGTTATTTCGAAGGGATTATTGAATATAACCCTCAATATATAAGAGATATAAGAGACATTGATTTCTTAAATTGTTTTCTTGATTTTTCACTCGTTCCGTTTCAATATCAATTGCAAACAGCATTCTAACACCTGACATCTGTGGAAATGATTTCGTGCAAGATAAATAGAACAAATCCATGACTCACATACCGCTATGACATTCACGAAGGTAGTTTTTCCACTGTATTGTAGACCGACAAGAGTGAGTTCCATCTCTTCCTTCCAGAAGAGAGACTTGAACCAATCCAAGATTCGATTAATAAGGGCCAACATGTTGAATTCCGTGCGATCAAATCCAGCTCCAGTTGGAAGAGGTTAAAATGGACCCTCCTTCAAAATACCAACCGTTCAGAGTTTTTGACGTACAGATCTCACTATATCCGTTGTCTCTGTCAAGCTATGTCTGATGTTAGTCACCGACGACTCCGAACTCTGAAGATACTCTATAGTCTCTATACTCTACTATAAAAAGTTATGCACTAACGTCCTCTCAGTAATATTGCGGTCAGAATAAGAAACAGTAACTGAATAAATATGTGATATGAAAGAACACCGGAAATAAGTTAGCGCTAAAAGTTCATATTTTTTTAATAATTAATAATTAAAACAATTGCTCCGTCAGAATCGACAATTGCTTCCATTTTAAAATTAATATTTTTTTAAATATTTACAAAAAACAAAATAAATTATTTTTACTCAAAAATATATTTTCAATAGTTTTTTGCAATTATATCCAGCATAAAACAATTGCTTCTTAATTGCTCCATCATTATTTTTATGATTTATTGCATTTTTTATCAAAAATTAACAAATTAATCATTTCTCAAGCGACACCGCCGCTATCTATCGGCTGTCTATCTCAACTACATGGCTCAGCAGCCAACGGCGAGAATATTCAAACATCTCAAAAAGTTTAATCAACATTTCTTATTGATTTTTTGATAGAATAAAACTAATTATAAACTAACAAACATAAATAAGTGCTCTACAATCATCTACAAACGAAATATAATTGATTTCACACATAATTATTTTAAAAAAGTGTTAGTCGTCAGCTAACAAAATATACGAATTATTATTTTTTGATAAAAAATGCAATAAATCATAAAAATAATAATGGAGCAATATGAAGCAATTAAGAAGCAACCGTTTGTGCTGGATAAAGTTGTAAAAAGCTATATTGAAAATATGTTTTTGAATAAAAATGATTTATTTTACGTTTTTCGTAAATATTTAAAAAAATATTAATTTTTAAATGAAAGCAATTGTGGATTCTGACGGAGAAATTAGGGAGCAATCGTTTTAACTATTAATTATTAAAAAATATGAACTTCCAGCGCTAACTTATTTCCAATGGTGCCGCTGGTCTTATTGGATTTAGTGTGACTGAAAAAAAAATGTGCTGTGCGGTATTTTAGTCCATCCAGTTATTGTTTTATTATCAAAAATGTATAAATCTTTTATGTAATTGCTTCAAGAACACAAAATAAACATTTTATTGTAAAATTAATATTTTATTATTGATAATGCAGAGATTTATTTACCTACAAGTGTGGCAAACTTTTTTCGAATAATATACTAAATTCTATAAGATAGGTTTTTAATGTAATCTTGTCAGTATTTTTAATAATAAAATAATAACTGGATGAATTAAAATAACCATATGAATTGAATAATACATGTAATTATTTTTGATGCAGTCAAATGGCTGATAATGTCAACATTCTCCAATTACCTCTGAACCTACCAGGTCCACTTGATGGTCTTTTTATTTAAATTTATCATATGCATTTGAAAAATATGATTATTTTTAAAATTTGTTATATTTTTAGAATAAAGTTTATATAAAAATGACAACCAAATAATTTTTATATAATTTCTCTATTCCTTTGATATGATACACAAAATATATCAATAGTCTGTTATAGCCCAACTAGCTATAACCGAATTATTATTAATTTAAAGTATTTTTTAATACGCCTTCCGACTATAGCGAGATATCGCGAAAGGCGTATAACTTTATGAGCGCGAAACGCTGACGAAACGAGCCACGCGCCGAGGCTAAGCAATTGCAAAAGGATCGAATCACCGGAAACGCAAGGAATTTCGATCGAACGATCTTAACTTGCATTTCGGCCTAACAATTCGAAACAAGCGACACACCATCTATGGTCATGTCGTTAAGGGATTCCCTCCAAAAAATCAACCTTACGGAAGGCAATAAAAGATACCACCGCGAATACGCGGCGGGCAGTCTTGCCTATCGATCTGCATCGGACAGTTATTATTACCGAGTGATATCGGACAATTATCGTGATCAACCTAACTCAAGGAATCGCTAAGTCTAGCCGCGACACGAATTGTTAACCGAACGACGCCTCAGCTGATCGCGCGACCGTGACCGAGATATCAGGCTCGCGCGACGTAACTCTATACCGTGACACCAGGCACACGCCGTCGTAACTCTATAAGATGATACAAATAATTGTGAAGGAGAACGATTGGCAAAAGGAAGCGACTCAATTTATATGAATAAATCTGCTTTATTTGGCAATTATCAAATTCCTCAATTACCGGCTCTCGACACGATCCTCGGCTCCTCAGCCCTTGGTGGCGAAAACCCTAAATTTCCCGTGCCTCTCCTCCGAGGCACAACAAATTGGTGGCAGTGGTAGGATCGCCACAGGATCGGCAAGAATAGCCGAGAAGAAAAAATCCAAGGCAAAAGAGTTAAAACAGGCACGTCAGACAATAAAATAAAGCTGATGGACAACAGCGAAAGCAACATAAACAGACGATAAGCAGCCAGACGAGAACCAAACAGCTGAAACCCGAATAGGATCTCCAAAGTTCAAGGACCAGCATAGATCCTCGACTCCTCAACAAACAACGCATTGTTCCCGAGCAACGACTCCGTACAACGAGCCCCGAGTCGTCAGCCGCCGAGCGAAGGATAATCGTATCTGCGAGCGACCATGCGAACCATCTTATTACTGTAAGTCCGTACAACAATTATAATTACATGAATGTCGGAAGGCTCTAACGTACCGAAGCGACCAATTGCGAACCGATCGTGGTTACATAGCGAACCGGCTCGACAAGCAATTAGTTTATGTTTATCGCCACGAAACAATTTAGATAGCGCGCGAAAAAATTTAGAAACACAATAGTCGAGTGAAAGCGAATCCAAACTACCGGGAAACATCGTCACCGAACGCGAATTTCCGTTTAATAGTTTCGACGAAAGCCTACTCCCGAATAACACAACTGACCCCACTGACAACATTCAACGCGAGACACACGAGACCGTAGCAGGACTTCGAGTAGAGTATCCTTACGACGAGAATTTTCGTTAACCTCATACGAAAGCGATCGATTTGATCCGGAAGAGAAATATAGTACACAAGCGAATAATATTGCCGAAGCACGATTCCCGCGAGATCACACTCCCGTGAACATACCGCAAGGCGCAGTAGATATCGAGATCGAAAACATGCGTCAATCCATCCGACAGATGGGCCAAATTATAGCTGAAGCGGATAATACCCCGCTTGTAAATCGCAAAGAAAGGATAGAATACGCGCATTTACTTGAAGTTCTAAACGACCTACGCGCAAATATGAACTCTCTAAATTGGCGAATGACCGCGATGAAAAACACATCGAGAGAACTGCCCCGTCAAGACTATCGCGATAGAGAGCGAGATAATAACGAGTTTGACAAAACATACGGACGGACTAATCGCGACATTCGAAACAGAAGAAGCCTCGCACCACATTACGTATCGCTAAAAGAAGCAAGAATGATGATCCCCGAATTTGACGGAACGTCGCGACATAAATTACAAGAATTTTTGAATGCCTGCACGTACGCCGTCCGAAACATAAATCCCGCAGATGAAGAATCGTTAATGCAAGCAATTTTATATATCACACTAAAGGGAAAAGCCATGCAGAATTTCAAGATGCGAGATATACAAACGTTCGAAAAATTAAAGCATCAACTCGAGATTTGTTATCAGACTAAACAAAGTACTACACATTTACAAATCGAATTTAATTTATTAAAGCAAAAACTGAGCAAAAACTGAATGAAAACTGAGCGCACGCGTTTGAACAACGAGTTGATCTAGCAATGAAATTATACGACTCTATAATTGAAGGGAAAGAACACCCCGCACACTCAAAGCGCACGATTCACGAAACCATTAAGAAACAAGCATTAATAAATTTTCAAATCGGACTTCGCGACAAACTCAAGGTGCTCGTACGCGTCCAAAGATATACGACGCTTCAAGAGGCGATAACGGGCGTGAACGCGGAAGAAAAATTACTTGGACCGACAAAATCCAATTACTTGTATAATAAGAACAAATTCGAATCATCTAATTCGCGACAAAATCGAAGTTTGACCCCTCAATGCTTTAAATGCGGAAAAAATGGCCATTACGGACGCGATTGTCGAAGCCGATACGCGCTTCCAAAACCGGAGAGACCTCCACGAATAAACACAATAAACAAATACTGTAAATACTGTAAAAAAATCCGGGCATAATCGTGAAGAATGTTGGAGCTTAAACGGACGACCGAGAACACACGCGGATAAAACAAAGGAAAATAATAAAAAATCAAACGAAAAATTTGCCGAGTCGAAAAGACCACCGCGTCAATTTAAACGAAATTCGGAATCCAACAGTAATAGCAGCATGGAAGAAAAGAATAACTCTATAAAGAAAAGAACGCGACTCGCAGCTGAATATCGGGTTACACACATAAAAGAAGCACCGCATAATCGAGCAAAAAACGAATTATTGTTAGAAACCATTCCCATGACAAATGAAAAATGAGGAAATACAAATGCTATATGATTCAGGCTCTACTATATCATTAATAAAATTAAAACATTTAAAAGACGACACGCCAAGAAGAAAAAATTGCGCTCACCGGAATAACCGGACACAAAATATACACCGTCGGAAAGATGTATGGAACAATTAGAATAAACAACCAAAAAGTAAAACATGCATTTTACGTGATAAGAGACGATATTCCAATCGAATACAAAAGGATTTTAGGAATCGATTTCCTTTGTCAACATTCCATAACTTGTGACTATAAATACAACCGATTAAAAATAGGAAACGCCATGCTGAATCTCCATCCATTTAATAAAATAATTTTAAAGCCGCACAATGAAACGATAATAAAGGCAAGAACGGATCAGAACTGAATAGGGATTGTTCGCGTAGAAGAAAAAGCACCCGGAGTATATATCAGGAACTGTATAGTAAACGCCGCGGACTACACATGCCCCGTTAACGTCATTAATACTACAGACAGAGAAGTCGAGATGCAAACGCCTCTTATCGCACTCGAAGAAATAAAGAGCGACGTCTGAAATACGATACACACAGGAAATAATTTAAAACCTAAAATCTCGCGAAACGCACGCATCTGACAATCGTTGCGCACCCAACACTTAAATATCGAAGAAAAACAGGCATTCTTACGGATATGCGAAAATTTTTGTGATATATTCCATGTGGACGGAGAACTATTGACATGCACCGCGACAGTCGAGCACGAGATAAACACGCGCACCGATACCTCGTCGGTGAACGTGAGACCGTATCGCCTTCCGGAGAAGCACAAGACGGAAGTAAACAAACAAGTGTAACAAAATGCTAAAGGATCGAATTATACGGACCAGCACAACTTAATGAAATGCACCATTAATAATGGTACCGAAAAAGGCAGATACGTCGGGAAAATCTAAGCTCAGAGTAGTAATAGACTTCCGAAAGCTGAACGACCTGATAATAGGCGATTCATTTCCACTGTCTAACATTATGGATATATTGGACCAGTTAGGAAACGCTAAATATTTTACTATTCTAGATTTGGTATAGGTTATCACCAGATACCGATGAAAAAGATAAAAATAAAACTGCATTTTCAACACCCTACGGACATTATAAATTTAATAGAATGCCGTTTGGACTAAAAAATGCGCCAGCAACATTCCAATGTCTGATGAATTTAGTGCTAATAAGAATGCAAGGACTTAAATGTTTGGTTTATTTAAACGACATTGTGATTTACGGATCAAGCCTAGAAAACCACAACAAACGACTCAAGGAAGTATTGCAGAGACTCCGAGAGAATAATTTGAAATTACAACCAGATAAATGCGAATTCTTGCGCAAAGAAGTAATTTATTTAGGTCATATTATTTCAGAGAACGGAATATCTCCGGACCTGTCAAAGCTGACAGCGATAAAAGAATTTCCAACGCCCAAAAAAGGTAAAGGACGTCAATCATTCATAAACTTAGCCGGATATTATAGGAAATTCATGGAAGACTTTTCCAAAATGGCAAAACCGTTAACAAAACTGACGAAGAAAACCGAAAAATTTGAATGGACGACGGAGCAACAAAATGCCTTTGAAATACTAAAAGAAAAACTAATGACGGCACTAGTGCTAAAATTTCCAGACTTTAATCAAGAATTTACAGTGACCACCGATGCATCCGACTATGCAATCGGAACAGTGTTATCACAAGGAAAGGTGGGCGATGATCGGCCGATTGCTTATGCAAGCAGAGTATTATCTTGCTCTGAGCAAAACTATAATACGACAGAGAAAGAATTGCTAGCGATCGTATGGGCCGTAAAACATTTTAGGCCATACGTATACGGCACAAAATTCAAAATCGTAACCGACCATAAACCATTAATATGGCTTTCAATGATCCCGGATCAAGATTAATCCGCTGGAGACTTAAATTAAAAGAATATGATTATGAAATCATACACAAGGCCGGACGAGCGAACGCAAACGCCGATGCACTGAGCCGCAATGTAATCCAAAATACGAACGAGGTAAAGGAGGAAAGCGATAAATCCTCGCGATAGAAGAAGAGATACACTCCGACGAAGAAAAACATATACGGAGGAAGAAAAGAAACAGATATTATATGAATATCATGATGAAAACTCCAAATTTCCCGTGCCTCCCCTCCGAGGCACAACAAGTCACAAAGCAATAAATCATCAAGTCTAATAAACACTTGCGTGTCTTATATATTTTGTATTTGTTCATTCTGTTATCTATTCAACTATTTTATTATTAATCATCATACATACATCATATATGTTCAAATTATAATTAAAGTTATACAATGCAATATTCAATATTATCTCATCTTAATTCCCAACAATCGCATCCGTGTGTTTAACATGCGGTGTTTGCCTTCATGAACGCTACACACATAAGCGATGAAAGAGAGATGAAGACGGCGCAATTATCTCTTTTTGTCTAGCTATCAATGTACTACCACTATTGATAACATCTAAAAGTAGCACAACATAAACTAAAATTGAAAAGTGGACGTAGCACGGAAATGAATCATTCGGCTGTTTTATCCTGCCTGAAAATGAATGTGGCCATGTAGTTCTAAGCGGCCGTAAAAACGTAGAGGCGCTGTTGTATCGTATGAAAAACGCTGGGATGGCTGCTCTCAGGCTTCTCTTTGGTAAAGGTGTCTTCACGTTGACGCTCGATGCTCATTTTTAGCGTTAAATAGATCATGATGTCATTAAAATTGATGCTATATTGTGAAAAGCGCACGAAAAGAGCATCGAATTTATAGCGTCAATATTGGCCAACAGTACGACTTGACGCTAAAATTGAAAAAATCCAACTTCTTTTTTTTTGACACAACGCGTCGAGTCGAAGTCACGTGACTACATGACACTGAAATGAGCATCTCATGAATTCGCACTTTAAGGACTAACACTTTTTTTAAATAATTCTGTATGAAATTGATTGTATTTCGTTTGTAGATGAATAGTGCATTTATTTTTGTTTGTTAGTTAATAATTAATTTTTAATTATTTATTTATTTTTAATTATTTATTATTTATTTAATTGTTGAAACTAGCCGACATGTATTGTAAAATTTGTAAAACAAAAATAAATGTGAAATTGATTGTATTTTGTTTGTAGATGATTAGCGTTAATGCATTTATTTTTGTTTGTTAGTTTATAGTTAATTTTTAATTAATTATTTAAAGTTTGAAATATATCAAAGTACATGCATGGACAAAAAGAAAGCGCGCGCGCGCACACACATACACACACACACGGGGGGAAGTGCAAGGGAGGGCTTTGGCCTCCCCTCCCGCATTCACCCCGATAGGCAGGGTGGATCTTGCTTTACAATGTAGCATGTACTTTGTAAGTTGTTATAATTTAATAATAATTTATGTAATGTATGCCAAAATGTAATAATAACTATAATATATTATATATAATAACTATTATATATAATATTATATATAAAACTATATTACATAATAGATATATCATACAAAATATCTCATACAAAAAAGCTGAAAAAATTATTTAATGCATAGCAAGAAGCGAAAATAGAGAAGCAAGCTGCGTCGCGCGCGGTCTTTGTTGCCGGCTCAATAAGAAGAAAAGAAATAGAAAATGATATATCTATCCTCTTCTACTGTCCGAAGTCAACCGAAGCGCCGAGCTCACACGTACGCGATTTGCGCTTCTGTGCGCTATTCCTTCCACTACGGTTGCATGTTGCTAGCGTGGGCATTCTGGCTCATTACTGCATATTGTCTCTACACATATATTTTTCAATGCGAAATGAGGTTCCACATGGGTTTACAATTTTCTACGCAAAGCGAGGTTCAAGGCAAACTTATGTGTCTTATTTTAATGGTAGTGGAGCCGCCCCTGTAGGGGAGGGACGGAACGTACTACCTCTCCGCATATACTTTTCAATGTAAAATTCCACATGAGTTTACAACTTTGTTTAATTGTGCGGTGTCCAATCGAGCAGTGTCTATTAATACGTGTCCAATCGAGCAGTGTCTATTAATACGTGTCCAATCGAGCAGTGTCTATTAATATGTGTCCAATCAGGCGGAATTCTAATGGAGGTCATCACCCGGCTGGGTCCGCTTTGTAAAATTTTATCACTATAAACTTTATTTCTCTTTAAATAAAATTGAATTTATTAATAAGTTCAAAAAATTAAATAATAAATTTAATGAATTGGTAAATTTTAATTTTTTTTAAATTAAATTTTTTAAAAATTAAAAAAAGCAATTCTAGTATTAAATTATCTTCTAGTATTTTTCAAATTTATCAATTAAATTTTTAATAAATGTATACTAATCCTAATATAATATATAATATAAAAGCTAATATACCTAACATATGTATAATATAATATAACATATGTATAATATAATATAAGTATCCTAATATATGTATAATATAAAAATATTTAATACCTTAACGCATTTTTAAGATATTTTATAAATTGTAAGTACAGGTGGATCATCCAAGATAGAGTCGAATTCGCCAACATTCTCCATATATTGAGGATTGTTATGCTATAATTTCAACTTTCATTGTGATTCCATTGTTAATGTGAATACAAAGATCTTCTAGAGTTGGCAGTTCTTTGGTTACTGTGCTTTTGATGAGATATGAGTTCCTATAAAGAGTGGTATTTCCTATAAAAGTGGTATTAAATTATTAAATAATATTTTATAATGTTTAAATCGTAAATTAACATTATAATATTGATAATATCATAAGATTGAAACTTATTTTTTCCAAATGTTCCCACTGTACAATTTCTTAAGAAGTATGCGAGGCTTTGGAGTTCATTATTTGAAGTTTGAAAAATGTACATTTTCAAATCTATTCTTCTGTAGCCATCTGTTAGACGCACATTCGTATTCCATAAAACCAATTAATTTAAATAATTTATATTTTGATTTGCAAATATAATATTACAATATTTTGTATAAACAATTAAATTTAATGTGATATAAAATTGTACTATAAACTATATATATTTACCCAACAAACTTTTACGTCACTTTTACATTTTGCCAGATGTAGACCAATCACAGTATGGAATTAGCATCTTATTAAGACATTCCTACTAAGATCATCTTGAAATAGGGACTATGAACACTGATCATAAATTTTATGTATGTAATATTTTTACATACATAATTTTACATATATTTTACATATATTCGCGATTTTACATATATTCTTTAACTTTTGACATTTTGTATTTATTTCTTTTGATTTTCCAAATGCTGTATTTATTTTCTCTCTTCCTCTATTGTTATCTTTTTTTTTTGCAATCGCATATATCTTGACTCATAATATGAAATCTAACATTTTGATCCTATATTGATAACATTTATTGATCTGATTAAATCAATCATCATCAGCATGCTGGACGTATTTTACACAAATCTCGAAGAGTTTTTTCTTCACATCTTTTAAATGCCAAAACTTCTTGTAATATGAGTTGATTGATTCAAGTTGAATAGAGATAATATTTAAAAATGAATCCGTTGGCCTTGATAACCATTCTATTTCAGGGTCATCTTCGACTTGGTGTTTATATTCACGTAACTGAATATAGATTTTATTTTTTTTTATCCTTCCATCGGTGCTTTTAAATTTTTTTCACGGCAAACTTGAAGCCTCATAACCATGGCGAGCAATATATTCTGCGAAATATGCAATTGCATTCTCGCAATTTCTTTCATATGATTCTGTTAAATTTAAATTATCTTTGTCCTTATTAATTATTTTTAAATTGTCATCGAAATAATTCTGTTCTAAATATTGAGTAATTTTTTCAAAAGCTATCATAATGAGATTTCAGAATCCTCATCCATTTCAGTTGAAAAAATAAACTCTTCTTGTAATGAAACATTTAGTTTCCATTTCACTAAGAACTAGCGATGTATCATCCATTAATGAAGATATTTTTTGACAAATTACATTTCCTCTTTGATTCTATAAATATATCCACTTGATAAAATGTGAATGTAGCGCAATATTAGCTAATGTACTATTCTAGCAGTTGGATTAGGGTTGATCCTTCGCATCCTCTAATTTTTCCGAATGTATGTTCTACAGGATCCTGATTACAAAGTACAGTGGCAAGCTTGAAATATGGATAGTCTTCTTTAATGGAACGATAACGTTGATAAAATGCACAGTTAATCATTCCATCAAAGTACGGAAGTCTCAATATTTTGTTGGGGATACTCAAGGGGTACAAAATACTCCAGTTCGAACAGCATTCAATAAAAGATATTAATACTTCTTCAGCCATTGAATTAATATCTGATAATGGACTCTTTTTTTCCTTTCTCCCTATTTAAATATTATATATTCATAACATCTATTACTTTATTCATTTTGCAAACAAATTCTGCAGATGCTTTCCATGAAAAATTTTTCAATACATCACTTTGGCCTGCTGTTGATATTATTGCAGCAAATCTTGTACTTAACATTTGAAATGCTTTTTTAACATTCATGGCTTCAAAATTGTTTGGATAAAACTACGCGTACGTGACTCAATAAATTCGAAGTATTCAACTTTTTATCAAATTGCCATGTTGCAAATAGGTCATGAAAAGACATAATGATTTCGCCATTTTCATAAATATATTTGTGCGATCTTAACTGGCTAATCAACCGCTTGATAAAATGTGGCCAATCAAAAGAAATAAGTTTCATTGTTTAATGAAAAATACGGTTTTTGTGGAGAAATTTTCCAATTACTAAGAGCCAATTTCATCACCCAAAAATGAAGTTTACCGAACTTTTTGATTAAGTTAACCGATGGTTAAAATCAGCAGGGTGGCAATTAAAATGATAAGAATGCTTGGTTTTCCTTCACCTCTATTTTCTGTTGCTATCCTGCTGATTTTAACCATCGGTTAATTTAATCGATGGTGGCGAAATTGGCCCTAAAAGCTTTTCTATTTGTTCCATCTTGGTCGCATGTAATTAATTGTTTATTTGCCCCTAAATTTTTTAATTTTTCTAAACATATCTCGATAAGTTGAGCAATCATCTCTTTAAGTGTTGAATTTCTTCCGGTCAATAAGTATGCTACTATTTGCCGCCAAGGATTTCCGCATTAATGCTATCAACGCAAAATAATAAAATTTCTTCCTGTGGTTCATTGTATCATCCTAGAAGTCCGAGATCTATTAAGTCTTCAATGATGTCATATTTTCGGCTATATTCTTCAAATTTTTTTATTAATATCTCATCAAATTTTAAACAACAAACTTTCTGAGAAGGTGGTAGTTTCAACAAATTTTCTTCAATTTTGAAATATTTCTTCGCAAAAACCTAGTCGTATTTCTGTTTCAAATATCCAATTTCTGATAGGAGATTCTGATGGGAGGTTTAATCCTTTTCTCAGCCGTGAATAGTGTACTTGCGGAATAATAAAACATTTGTTTTATTAAATTTTTTTCTTCTTTTGTATATTCTTTAGTCCCCTTATATAGTTGAAATTTTATCATAGTTCTCGATACTAGTTTTAGATTTTTTTCCATTTAAAACTTGGTTTACATTATGTTTACAAATGTTCTTCTTTTTTCAAGCTTCAATATTGCGATGTTTCATCTTATTTTTTTGTTTCCAGCACCATTTTAGCATTATTAAATAAATATTACATATATAATAATTTTTAATTTTTAATTTATTTTATTATTTAAAAAAAATTTGTCGACAAAAAGTGATTTCACATCAATGTCGACGAATTTCCTTAAAATATATAATAAAATGAAATAAAATGTTAAAAATTAAATATAATTAATAAAACTCGCGTAATATTTATTTATTAATACTAAAATGATGCTGAAAACCAAAAAAAATGATAAAGAATAAAAGAAAAAAATCGTCACACAACGAGATTCGATCCCGCGATTTCGCGCTTAAAAGATAAGAGGTCTACCGGCAGTCATGCGTTTGCTTTCATAATTACTCATCGCAACGTCTTAAGATTCACTAGAAAAACTTTAGCATTTTTTTCGATGAATGCTTAAGAAGTGTGCGCTCTCGCTTTAACATGAGCGGTTATTTATCGAAAACTATACATAAAAAAATTGCCGTTCGAATCGGAGAGGAGCTCATCGGACACATAGTGTTAAGTAATTTTTATTTATTAAAAAATATAAAAATTTTGACATTGTGGAAAAAAATAATTTTTTATATTTAAAAAATTTATTTCACATTTTAAACTCCCATGATTTTTTTTAATAAAAGTGTTTCATTTTTTTTTTAAATAAATTTTTAATATTTCATAATTTAATGCATATGATATTTTATCGCAACATGCGCGTGCATGAATGTGTGATAAAATTTAATATATATTAAATCATTAAGTATTAAAAATATATTTTTTAAATATACAATTTTTTTTATTAAAAAGAATATAAATTTTAAATGTGATTTAAATATTTTTAAATATTTTGCATTATTTATTAATTATTTTATTATATAATCAGATACTAGAAGAGCGGAGAGTTGCCGTCGCACAATCGCGTTAGGGAAAATTTTACTTGTAGTTTATATGTATGCGGCTCGCACTTATATAAAATTTTTCCTTGTCCTGCGCTCGCCGTTTATACAATTAAAGTTCAGCTTTTACTGCTACACAAAAAATTTTACTTCAAAATTGTACTTTAAAAAATTTTTATTTTATTTTATTTAAAAAATTACTAAAAATTTTTAAAACATCCGTCTTTTTACAACATTTAGCTTTTGATATCATCAAATATTTTATATATTTTCAAGAATTTTGTATTTTTATTTACCGCAGTTTCTTATCCAAATATTAAATCTTTCATCAATCTTCCATGGAAAACGAAACAATTTACAATTCTCTGACTAAACGTTATTATGCACATCTTTGTATGCACATCTGTCAAATATTGAAATGTTCTTTACATTATCGTTTTCCATTTTGATACTCCACGAAAAGCACTTGCAACAATGAAAAACATTTTATTGTTAATAAACCGACCACCGCAAACGGAAAACGCCGATAAAGCATGCTATCTCCGCAATTTTCCGCAAATCTCGTGATTTTATAGAAACTACAATTTCGTTAAAATAGTAGTAGTTTCTTAAAATCGCTGCACACACACATACACGCGCACGAACACGTACACATACATACACATCATACTATTCACAACAATATCTTTGAATAATTGTAATAAAAAATCGTAAGATATCGAAAAGAAAGCTCAGATTGCTCAATAAAGCAAGAAAGCTCAATAAAATGTGTTCTGTGAGATACCGTCAAAGTGGTCACTCGAGAATGCTAAAGGTTGTGATCTTGCCGTGACAAGTAAAAACAATTGCATATCTATTTCATTGTGTTCTCTTTAATTTTTCCGATGTTTGGCTCTTTAAATTTTAAAGATCTTATTTTTTAAAAGGTTCTGTTTTAAAGATTCTTTCAAATAAACGAAGTTTGAAAACATAAGTTATTTAATTTTTATAACTTTGTAATCATTGATAATTTTATGAATTTTCTGTTTAAAAATTATTAATTTTCTATTGCCGATTTGTTTATTTTTTTGCTTATTTGCTCACAGAAATTATTCTTTTGCATTTTTGTTTGCGGTTTTCAATTTACGATTTTTTATCGTATTTTAAAAATATATTTTTTATTTACTAAAAAAATATTATTGTAAATTTTAACTTGTGCAATGATACAAATAATGGTTATTTTCTTCGAAAATGTAAATTTTTTGAACAAATCATGAGGTTCATGGAAATTTACGGAAATAACGTTCTTTCTCGGCATTTTCGTCCGCGACAGGCAGTTTGCTTTCGATTGTTGCTAGTGTTTTTCTTGAATAAAAATAAATAACAATAATGTAAAAAACATTACGATTTGACAAATATGCATATAGAAACTGTAATAATGTTAAATCAGAAAACTAAATTGTTTCATTTTTTATAGAAGACTGGTAAAATATATGACATTTGAGAAACTTCGATAAATAAAAATACAAAATTCTTGAAAATGGCAAAACTAGTTTATGAATAAATAAGTTTAATTTTGTGAAAAATAAAGAAATGGTTGTTTTAAAAATCTTAAATAATTTTTTTAATGAAATTTAATTAAAAAATTTTAAAGTATACCGTGTTAAGTAATAAAATAAAAAATATGCAAAATATAATGTGCAAAATATTTAAAAAGATTTATTTCACATAAAACTCATAATTTTTTTTATATTTAAAAAATGTAATTTTAATATTTAATGATTCAATATATGTAACATTTTATATCTGTATCACACACGCATGAACGTATGTGTGCATGCGTATTTGTGTGATAAAATCTCATATGTATAAAATTATTATATATTAAAAATATGTTTTGTAATATAAAACATATCTTTTTATTAAAAAGAAAACATAAAATATGTCTTTTTATTAAAAAAACATTTTAAATGTAAAATAAATTTTTTAAATATAAAAAATGCAAATTGCAATTATATACATCTAAAAACATTTTTTAAATGTTAAAATTTACGTCTTTTTTCAATAAAAAACGATTTAACTCACTACTTAATTTTTTTTAAAAACATTTTCTAAATTTTTTCTGAAACATTTTTATAAGTATTTGTTTACTTTTTGGAAAGCATATCGTTTTCGGTAGAGTGTAAATTAACATTAACTCTAATTGTTTATACTAACTCTATTTGTTTATACATATAAACAAATAATAAAAATTTACTTTAATAAGTAGTTTCCGGCATTATTTCAGAAGACAGGATTTTGTGCAGGCCATGTATAAAAAAAGAAGATTTACAAAGTTGCATATTAGAAGAAACTCTCATGCCAGTACATCCTAAAAGATACTAGAATTTCTTACCTTGTCGAAGATAATGTCGAAGATAATGTTACGATCAGTTTGAATAAACTTGTCGTAATCGGTATAATCAATCCTGAGGTATAATCCTGATAATCCTATTGTCAGAATTGTGAGATTTATTTTTGCAACTTTCAGACTCACGTACGTATGCTCACACGCACATGCAAAACGATTTTTCTCTCAAGGCGCGTTTGCAACGCTCATATACGATTATTCGCTTGAGTGTGCAAATACACCTTGAGAGACAATGTTGTATATAGGGTGATCCGAACGAGTACAGAAGATAGGCAGAAGCGACTCACATTCGATGCAGGCTCTTACGCGAGGCTCTCGCTACAACTGATCTTACGCTATAGCGTACTCGTCCCGTAATTTGCTTACTTTTTCCTTTTATAATTTAAAAATTAAGCTTTAAACGAAATTTTCGTAAAGAAAAAATTGTCTTAAAATTCATTCAGGAATACGTTCTTTCCAGGACACTTGTTTTGGATTACCTTGTATGTATATGCATATATATAAGATGTAACGGCCCGCTTCACGGGCGGTGTGATGCGCGCGGATGGCGCAGTCGGGATCAAGGTTCGTGAAGGGGGGTGAAATACAGTAGAGGCGTTTGGTTGTGATCCGTCGTTTATTTGCCTCTCGAGGGCAATGGTTAGATGTTACAATGGTTATCAGTTTACGTTTACGTGCAGTGCTGGCCTTTTAATTCCCGCACTGTTATGACGGGTTTTTATGCGTCTAGCCTAGTGCCTCGCTCGGTAGGCGCGCG
>JBCAUJ010000008.1:7476333-7501578 GCA_038406275.1 Cataglyphis albicans
ATAAACCGGAAGCGGAGGTCCTAAATTATAGCAGGGTAGATAGAGATGTGTGTGTGATTAGGTAGAAGTAGATAGAGATTAAGTTAAGCTAAGTTAGAGATAAGTTAGCTGTAAGTTAGAGTTAAGTTAGATATAAATAAGTATGTAAGAGATTGTAATCCCGAGGGAAATCAATAAAAATTATCTATCTACAATATATAGATCTTATATTTTCAAAAATACGCTAATAAAGAGCTCGTTTTATTTGATTTTTTGGAATTTTTTGTGAGATTCCACATACATTAAAACAAAAGTTTGAACTATTCAATTGGTGAAAGAACGATTGAAAATAGTGATTAATCGATTTTTCCCAATGTATTTTAATATAAATAATATTTATATTTAAATTTATATTAAAATTTAAATAATATTTTTTGTAAGAGTTTTTTAATAAAAATAATATTAGAAGATTTGTGGCATGTTATATGAATATTAATTTAACATTATGTGCAATATTTCTATTAAGAATATATTAATGAAATGAGTTTAGACGAATATTTTAATGTCGTTGAGAGATTAATGATAGATTTGTTAATCTCCGTAGAATGTTATCATTTTATATACAATTTAAAGTGACTGCATCAATCTTATAACTAATTACATAGATTTATCATAGATTTTTTTTTCTACAAAAATTAAAAACTAAACTATTATTTATAAATTTATTAAATTAATACTATTTTTTTTATGTGCGTACCAATTGTATCAAGAAATCTATTTCATAAAATCAAAAATATATTAGTTGTTTTTAATATAATTATTTAGGCAATTGAATATATTTTATTTATCTATTTATCTATTTTTGTGCGTAAAAAAAAACAATTAAAAAATATATTTTTGATTTTATAAAATATTTTGATATCAAAGAAATCTTTTATCTTAGTATAAAAATTTTGTTGATTATTAAAGTTTAGTAAAATTTTTAATAAATTTTAATTGTTTTAATAAATTTAAATGTCTATATATTAATATATATATAATATTATTAAATTTTAAATATTTTCTCAAAATATTAGCTGAGAATTTTAATAACGTTTAAATAAAAATTAAATTTTATTTGTTAGAAATATATGTGTATAAATCTATCATACATCCATAACAAATGTCTAATGGACATCTATGATGGATTTATAGACGACATCTACCGTGGAGATAATATGAATTTCTATTAGAAATCTATACAATATCCACTGTGGAAATAGATGTCGCATAGAGCTACGGAGGCTATATGGACGTCCAATGGATGCCATGTTCCGTGTGGAAATTAGGCCAATATCATGATGTAAGAATATAAGGTGTACCCACAGTATAAATAAATATAGAGTCCTAAATAATCAGAGAAGCGACAATAGCGTCTCGCTTGCTGATTGGCAATCATCATGTTAGACCCGTAACGTACAAATTATAGCCTATTTGATTTGTTGACTCAACCCGATTCTGGGTCGAATCGAATTAGATCTCAAGTTCGATTTGAAAATGACTCTAAACTATCATGGCGGAAAGCGGTTTATGATTGGTTTCATAATTCATAATCTCTATCAAAGAGTTTTTAACATTATTATTTATCATATTTTCATTATTACTACTTATTCTTCTTTTTATTTTATATAATATAAACTTATATTTCTATGATGATGATGATGATCAAGAATAATGTTGAAGACTCTTTAATGGAGATTATGAATCACGAAACCAATCATAAATCGCTTTCCGCCATGATAGTTTAGAGTCAATGAGTTTCAAATCGAACTTGAGATCTGACTCGATTCGACCCAAAGTCGGGTAGAGTCAACAAATCGAATACGCTATTAACCGCAATCAGTATACTGTAAATGAAAAAAGGTATATTTGTAATGTTATTTTCTAAAAAAAAACATTTTTAAAATATTCCTGAGACTATTAAGACATTTTAAAACGTATATTTACGATTATCAATTTACTGCTGCAAACGTATGTTTACAAATGGACAGCTGCGAGTCCAACATAGTGATCATGGGAAGCATGGATAGGGTAACGATGTCCCTTCTCTGATTATTTAGGATTTGAGGTAAATACAGTAGAATTACTCTGTGTCGGCGTCTTTGTTCTTGATGCTAAATGTTTGCCATATTGTGCACGGGCTTTAATTTGAATGATACTAGAATGAATACTAGATTGCGTTTCACGCATAGAGCGCATAAATCGCTTGGAAATCTATAATATATGTTACGTGAACTATAGATTTTCAGGTGATCTATGAGTTTAATGCGTGAAACGGAACGCATCCCTAGTTAAAATAGAAATCTATGAATGCGTTCCGTTTCATGCATTGAGCGCATAGATCACCTGAAAATCTATAGTTCACGTAACATATATTATAGATTTCCAAGCGATCTATGCGCTCTATGCATGAAACGGAACGCAACCTATGTATTGTGAGACTTACAAAATATGTCATGAGAAAAATTAATTTAACATTTAATATTTAATATTGCTTTTCATAATACTATTTTATATATTAATGAAACTATACGAATAAAAACAGTAAATATAATATGATTATATATAACAGAAATATAAAGCGACAATAAGCGAAAAAAGAATTATACAATAAAATATTTTATATTAAATAATACTTTATAAAATATAAATAAAATAAAACTATATTAATTAATAGTAATTATATATTAATAGTAATTAATAGTTAATATACTAATAGTAATTAAAGTATACACTAAAATATCATATCATATGTAGCCTTCTTCGTTACTGTGGCGCTACAATAGACATAGTAAGTATAGACTGCGTTTGACTATATCGATATATAAATTTTAGAAGGAGACAACATGCTTTCACAGGCTATGTGTCTCTGTCTATCAATATTTAGAGTGGGACAGAAATTCAAATATGACTGCGACATACTACGAATCAGTGAAGATTTCTTTCCCTTACCACGCGTTTTTCTTTCTCTTACCACGCGTCATTAGATAAAGAGAAAGATGCGAACAGAGGCTTCCTCTTTCTAAGTTTCATGCTGCCTAAACAGAGAAAAGATAGGAAACGCGCAGCCTATATTTACTATGTCTATTGGCACTGCGTGGCTGCCATATTGTTAATTGTGCAACTCGGTCATGCGCAAAGGACAACCTCAATTTTTAGCAGAGTGACCCAGAGAGAATTGAAAATTATTAATTTAAAAAAAATTTATATTATATTAACATAATAAAATTATATTGTTAAAAATTTTTTATGTTGTATTATATAGTTATTCAATAATTAAGTTAAGCCACACTTTATTGAAATAGTTCTAAATCTATTTATTGAATTATGTTAAAATTTGATTTTTTTATTAAAAAAAATGTATTAATGCCGCGATTCGCGGCCGCCGCCGATAAATTATCAGTCGCCGATGCCGTTGCCGCCGCCAAAAAGGAAAATTTTCGGTGAACTCGCTATCAGAAATAAGTTGGCTTTGGAAGTTTATTTTTTAATAAATAACAGCTCAAACAATTGCTCTTTAATTGCTCCATCAGAATCTATAATTGCTCTCCTTTTAAAATTAATTTTTTTTTAATATTTATAAAAAACGTAAAATTTATTATTTTCACTCAAAAAATTAAAGAGCAATCATTTTATTCTGGATATACTTATAGTAGACTACGGAAAATATGTTTTTTCAAGAAAGTAACTGGTTTTTTGCTTAGATATTATAAAAAAAATTAATTATACAAGTGGAGCGATTGCAAATATCATAATAGATCAAGCGAAGAGCAATTATTCTACTAAAAAATTAATAAGAAATATTAAAATCTTTAAGATATTTGAATATTCTCGCTGTTGACTGCTGAGTCATGTAGTTCAGATAGGCTACCGATAAATGGCGGCTATGTCACTTGAAAAATGATTAATTTATTAGAACAAAAGACTAGGCCTTTTCGGACCGTGCGTGTGATCTCTGTGTCGGTCTACTGTGTAAAAATTTGGAAAAAATAATTACTATTATTAACAGTCTATAATAAAAGTAGTTGCACTCTACTATTTATATTTTGTGTGTTTATATATCCAACGTGAATCTTGCATATTAGTATTTTGTAAGTTAGAGTATCACTTTAATCCCGCAAGAAGGAGCGAGGATGGGGACATGTTCCCCTCAAGACTTTGAAATTTTGTTGCAAAGCACATTCAAGTATTGGATCAACCAGTAGATCCAGAAGCTAAAGAAATTTCCCAAATGGAAGATTCTTATATGGAATATGAAAACAAGAAATTTACAAAAAAACGAATACAAGAAGAAATTTCTGTATGTGAGGACTTATCAGGTAATCGAGATTTTAAAAAATCAACATTAAATAATAAATATGACACTCGAATATGACAAAGAAAAAGCAAGCTAAAAGAAGTATGAAACCCTAAGATACAATACCTAATTTCTTGCAAAAAGGAGATAAGGACATAGTCGTTACAGATTAACCTCCAAATCTCAAGATATTCGGAATGACTCAAGACGTTGAACGCGACGTTGAATCTACCATAAATTATTTGCATATCTTCTAGGAAGTGGCCAACAAATTTTACTTGAAATCCTAAATGGAATATTTATCTCATGCGAATACCCTATGAATGGAAAAGATTTTTAGTTTGCTTTATCCCTAAAAGTACAGATAAATTGAGACCAATTTCCTTGGCATCTTGTACATGCAAAATATTGGAAAGACTTATATGTAACAGACTAAATTGGTGGGTGGAATATTATAAAATCATTCCTAACTCTCAATTTGGTTTTCGTAGAAATAGAGCATGCATAGATAACATTGCTATATTATATCTAATATTAAAACATTAAAAACATTTAATTAAAAACATTTAAGACGCAAAAATCACTTTCAGCATTATTTTTAGATATTCAAGCAGCGTATGATAATGTGCTTTCAGACATATTAATTAATAATTTTATGAAACTAGGAATACCTCCCAGATCTTTAAAATTTATCTATCATATAATTGCTTCTCGTCAACTCTATTCTAGATATGGAGAAGTGGATGAAGTTCTTTGGGCTTTTAAAGCCCAAAGAGACTTCTTCCCCAAGGAAGTGTATTAAGTCCATTATTGTATGCCATATATGTTAAAAATTTAGATAAGTTAAAAATTAATAACTTGAAATATTTCAATACGCAAATGATGTTGCACTTTTTTTATTATCCAATTTAGTTCAGAAAAAGTTAGATGATCTTAAATTAGCTCTGGAGAAAATTAATAAATTTCTAAATCATATTGGTCTGGAACTTTCATCGTCTAAAACAAAGCTATGTATATTTTCTTATGGTTTAAAGAAAACGGAAAATATTGAAATAACGTTCAAGGACTCTTACATTTCTAACACATCAACTATAAAATTTTTGGGCATAAAATTTCAACATTAAAGCTCAACATTAAATTGGTCACTACATATTCAGAATGTATGAAATGTGTGTCAAAACCCTCTCCAAGATAATTAAAATGATGTCTAAAATGTACTTAGTGGAACGCAGATTAGCCCAGAGTACTAGTAATTAATTTATATATAGCTTTAATCAGATCTAGAATAGAATATAGAGGATTTCTTTTTCACAATTTATTTAATAGTTCATCACTGAAATTAATGAGATTACAATATAAAGCTCTTAGATTAGCTCTGGAACTTAGAAATTCAACTTATACAAATATAATATTAGCAGAAGCAAAAGAACCTTCTATTAACTAACGAAAAGACTATATTTGTAAAAATTTTCTTATAAGTTATTTCAAATGAAAATCATCTACTAATACAAAAACTTGAAGAAATAATAGAATTGGGAGATAATTCTATTATTATAAAACAATTTATAAATATTCCACTCATTGAAAATTTTAGAGAGTATAAAAATATTCACATATTATATACAAACATTCCATTTTTTTAGGATACTCTTATCATTTTGATTTTTTGCTTTTTATTCCAAAAGTATGTACGCTTTCTGGAACAAACTTAGCTGATCCTCCTTCAACTAATGTTTGCTTTTTGGACAGATTTAATAAAGAAATAAATAAAACATATTGTATATTTACGAATGGCTCAAAATCTTCAGAATTTACATTTACAGGATTCGCCTTTACAACAATGGATGGTTCATTTTATAAACTGTTTAGAACGGCAAAATTTCTATCTATTTTTTCAGTAGAGGCGTCGGCAATATTAGAAACATTGCATCATATATCCGTGTTGGGGCTACTGGTTCTCCATCGGATGCCCCTCCAGGTAGCAGATAGAGAAACGCCTCCCAGATATGGATGGTACCGGGGAAATGAAATATCCGGGGCAGACTAAAACCAGAACAGTGTCTGCATCTAGGTCAAGAACGGCTAAGGTATAAAGCACCCTCTTGCCTTTAAGGCGGAACAGCTACTAAGTGGCCAATGGCTTGGGATCAGGCAGGCAAACGGAAAACCATCTGATTATTATTTTCCAGAGAACATTATTGTTAAAATTATGCTTTAACTTAATTGTTGTAATTATGTGGAGAGTGAGAGGAGAGTAAAAAAATCTTTTAAAGTTTAACAAATATAATTTTATTTTAATCTTGCACATAAGAAAAAAATTTAACTATCTGGTGTATGCTTTGCAACGAACTGAACTTTATTCAACTTTATCACTCACTGCGCATGCTCCACAATACGGCGCATGCGTCTCACACATATTTGGTTTGGCATAACGCGTCTGACTCAATTTCCAACACTCCCTCCATCGAAGCGTTAAGTCAATTTTGTTTTCATACCCATACCATTACAATTTTCTCTGAATCTTTCTTTTGGTAAAGGTTTGGTGAATATATCAGCCAATTGCTCTTTCGAAGATATGTATATTACATTTATTTTTTTATTCTCTACTTTTTCTCGTATAAAATGATACTGGATATCAATATGTTTTGTGCGTTTATGCATTTTTATAGTTAACTTCATTGCACCTTGATTATCTACATTAAGTTTTATTGATCCAACACAATGATATTCCATATCATTTAATAAGTATCTTAGCCAAACAATTTCTCTGGCGGCTGCAGCGGCAGCAACATACTCAGTCTCGGTTGTATTTTGTGTCACTATCTTTTGTCTATGAGATGACCAAGTTATTGGTCCTTCAATTAGGGTAATCACATACCCTAGTTGTAAATCTTCTCGTAGTAAGATCATTTGCAAAATCTGAATCAGAATATCCTGTTAATTTAAACTTAAATGCTAATTGTTGTTCATAGACTATTCCTAATTCTATGGTGCCTGTTAAATATTTAAAGATACGTTTTACTGCATTCCAATGACTCTCGTCATGTTTGTCAAAGAATCTGCTTACAGCGTTTACTGCGAACGCTATATCTGGTGCAATCGTAGCCAGGAACAAGAGTCCCACTGCTTCTCACTGAATGGCACACATGTGCGTGACCTCCCTTATCGCTTACAGTTGCAGAATACTACTTGGATCAGCAGATATCGTTACAGTTTCGTTCAACTAAAATTTTCTGATTACTTGTTGGGTAAATATACTTTGGTGCAAAAGCATCTTTTTGTTTTGTCTACTTCTCTTTATTTGAACACCTACAAATATTTGAACTTCTCCTAAGGTAATTTCGGAAGAGTTTTTCAGAGCTGTTACAACATTTTTGATTATTTTATTATTTCTCGCAGCAATTAACCCATCATCGACAAATAATACTATATATACTTCCTCGTTTTCAGTTTTTCCTCTAAATATACATTGTTCCACCCTCCCAACATCCCCTTTTTTAAACTTGAATTGATTTAGAAACTTTTTGAATTCCCTATTCTAGCATCTGGGAACCTGTTTAAGGCCATAAAGGACTTTATCTAATTTATAGACTTTGGTTGAATGTAATTTTTCTACATTTAATGTTTTATTAATTCCCTTGGATATTTCCATGTATACTTCGCTATCTAGTTTTCTATATAAAACGCGGTTTTTATATCAAATTGTACTATTCATAGTCTCTTTGCGTAACCGTAGCTAGCTAAAAATACTCGTATAGAATCATACCTTATTACAAAATGTGAAAATGTTACAAAATAGTTTATACCTTCTTCTTGTCTAAACCCCCTAGCACACAGGCGTGTTTTATATCTATATACTTCACCTGTAGATTTTCGCACAGCTCGAAAAACCCATCTTGAGTCAATAGGTTTGTATGTTTCGTGTGCTAATACAAGACTCTCGTGCTTTTTGTGTGCCTCGAGTTCCTTCTGAATGGCCTTGGTCTATTGTTAAGCGTCTGGGCTCGACATGCCTTTCTCATATGTGGTAGGTTCATTGTATTCTACAAAATTTACTTGCTATCAGACTGATAGTTTTATTTAAGTTCGATCTCTCAGTTGAAGTATGTTCTGATCGATCAGATGGCCATTTATTGCCTCTGGCCTGTGCGTCATTCATTTCTTCATCTTGTTCAACGATTTGTACATCGTCATCTTCTTCTTGTGTGTCTTCGAATTCTTCCATCTCGTTTTCTTCTGGACTGTTATTCTCTTATTCTTCTGTGGCACTCAGTCAAATGTCGACTTAATTTTATGACAGGAATTCGTGAGTTTTTGCTCTCTCATTGAAGACTACGTTACAAGCTTCCGAGACTCATCTCGTCTCAGGATTGTACAATCTATAGTTTCTGGATTCATTCTGGTATCCTACGAGCACTAGTTTCTTGACTTTAGGATCCAGTTTTGTTCTCTTTTGACTTGGTATTAGCTTATAAGCCTCAGAACCAAAAATTTTCATATATGTTTTGCTTAGTTTTTTTTTCATCATTTTTCGAATGGGGTTACATCCTGCGTTGACACTGCCCTATTCAACACGTACACTGCTGTGTGATTTCTGTCCACATAAACTTAGGTAGTTTTGCTGCTTCTTGCATTGATCTTGTATTTTCCATTATTGTATGATTTTTTCGTTCCGCCTTCCCATTCTGCTAAAGGATGTATGGTGCTGTGTTTTCCATTTGTATCCCTCTGCTTGATATTGTTTTATCTTTAAAACAATTGGAAAAATAATGATTGACATACTCCCTCCCATTGTCGGCTCGTAGCCTTTTCACGAATTGTTCGCCACGTAGCGTTCAAATTCTTTGAAGCGTTCAAAGACATCAGATTTGTGTTTTATGAAAAACACATTTCGAAATCCGGATGCGTCATCTATGAATGTGACAAAGTATTTAGCACCACCAAGAGATTCGATCTTTATCGGCCCGCACACGCCACTGTGAAAATATTCTCTAGGTGATATTTGTTCACATGACGTTACACTTTTAAATGTTTCACGATATTGCTTTCCAAGTTGGCATACTTCACAAAAGAAACTATATTTAACGAATATTTCACTTCAGGGATGAGTCCCTTGTTTATCATTTTGTTTAACACTTATTAATTTAAATGTCTAAATCTTTCATGCCAAATTTTTATATCACTTGCAGTCACATTCATTTCACTGTTTATTTCGACCTTAAAGATCATAAGGTATATATTGTTTTCTTATCTGATACCTTGGGCAATTTGTTTCCCGTCAGACATTATAATGATACCTTTTTTACTAAACTTCGTTTCAAGTCCTTTCTTCATACATTTATCGGAAAATAAATTTTTATTTAACTTCTGTACAAATAATATATTTTTTAATGTACCCGATTTCCACTGATTGTTCACGAATCTTTTTATTTACGCTTCCATAGCCACAAACTTCATACACATTATTGTGTCTAAGTGTTATCATCTCGCCACTACTCGGGCGGTAGTCGGTAAGCCTTTTCTGAAGGTAATATGACGCGAAGCTTCGCTGTTGATAAGCCAAATGCTTTCTGCTTTATGTTGAGTACACTTTGAATTTCACCGCTAGATGTAGCTTGACTGCTCATCTCTCCTTTATCGACGTTGTCTTGGTCGCGTTTTCTGAACACGTGATCATTAACAATGGTGTTCAAACGAACGGTGTCTAAATGAACGATATCCAAATGAACGATATCCAAACAAACGGTGGGCAAATAAATGGTGTCCAAACGAATGGTGGGCAAATAACGGTGTCCAAATGAACAGTGTCCAAATGAGCGATCCAAGTAAATGTTGCGTATTTTCTTACGTGTCCAAAAGCTACTGTATCAAAAATTACTGTATCCAAATGCATTGTGTTCAATTGAACCGTGTATAAATTTTCGTGTCCATTTGAGACATGTCCATTTACACCGTGTTCAATTGTGTCCAAATGAAGGCCATTCGTTGTCCTTTAGTGTTGTAACGGCAAGCGCGTTGCTCCTTCATCGTTTCTTGATAGACGGTTTTCCTCTTTTATGAGCCTTTCTTGTAGGCTCTGTATTGTTTGATACTCAGGACACTGTCTCATACCATTATGAGAGCTCTAAACTTGCTGGGAAGACCATCCAATATTTTCGCCATAACGGCGGTATCTGACATATTTTCTCCGACATCCGCGAACTGTCGTGCCATGTACTTCGGCGATATACTGAATTATTTGATCGTTGGGATTCATCTTATTTTCATGGAATTTTTGCAGCATTATTAGCTTGCTCGATTCCGATTTCCTCTTGTGTATGATGACAAATTTATCCCTCACATTTACCCCAACATTTTCTTCGTCGTAGCACATGTTATTAGATATTCAAGCTGAGAGTATTCTATGGCTGAGGATAACGTGAACATTGCTTTTGCATTATCCTTCACCCATCATTCATTGCTGCCTCATCAGCCGCCTCTGGATGCACACGGGTACCCGACACGATATCATGCCGTGTACCATTAGAACAGCATTTGAAACTTCCATAGTTGGAAGTTTGTTCCATCACACTTAGTTAGGTTTGTTACGTACACTTCATCGGACATTTTTAATCGGTATTCGAGTCTTTAATTTTTTCACTTTTATTGATCTCTTCTTCGTACACTAACATGATACTTTTTACCGGGTTACTTTGCACGTGGTAGCCGGTACTTTTATATGCGAACTTCACTTTTTCAGATACTTTCGACTCTTTTTCACGTTGGGTGACTGGGCCCATAACCTGTTAGAGTTATGTTTTAAGTTAATTATTCTAATTATGTGGAAAGTAAAAGGAGAATAAAAGAATATTTTGAAGTTTAACAAATATAATTTAATTTTAATCTTGCACATAAGAAAGAAATTTAACATAACAACTCTGATGTATGCTTTGCAACGAACTGAACTTTATTCAACTTTATCACTCATTGCGCATGCTCCACAATACAGCGCATGCGTCTCAGACATACTTGGTTTGACATAACGCGCCTGACTCAATTTCTAACAATTATGACAACACGAACAGAGAGATTGAATATGCCATGCGATCCGGTTAGCAATCGGCGCCATTCTGAGTCCGGATCGGATAGTGAGAAGTGGGCGACCAGGCAGATGGTTGTGAGTCAGGCATCATCTGCGAAATGGACATCTGGAAAACTCAAAGACATACCGCTGAGAAAAGTGTTATGTAACAACAATGTTAGAAGTTAGAAGTTTATTGCAGACGGGAGATCTATATATACTAGAACGTGAATTGCTTAGATAGGGGGTGGACATTTGTGGAGTGGCGGAAATCCACTGGATAAATAAGGGACATTTTGACGCCACAAAATATGGAGCGTTCATGAAGGCAATAACACCGGGCAAAGAAGGGTAGCAGTAGCAGTATAAAAAAAACCAACACAATACGTACACGAGTACATGCTAGTAAAGGACCGCGTAATAACAATAACCTTCGATGGCAAACCATTTAAATTTCATATTATACAAATATATATGCCAACTACTAAAGGCACCGATGAGGAAGTGGAAGATAGATAAAAAACCTTCTATCAAATATACCAAAGAAAGAACTTACGATCATAATAGGAGACTGGAATGCGAAAATGGGAAAAAGTGCAAAAGAAGAATAAAGGGAATCATCGGAACTTACGGAATGAGTCCACAAAATGATAAAGGAGAGCGCCTGATGCAGTTTGCCATAAGTAACGATTTTGCTATCATGAACACTATATTCAAAAACCATGCTAAACGACTATCAACATGGATCTTCCAAAAAGAAGATAGAACTAGATAGTTTTATATTAATAAGGTAAAGATGGAAAATCTTTATCACAGATGTAAAGGCAAAATCCAATAACGACTGTGGATCCGACTATAAACTGCTAAGGGAAGAATTCAGATTAAAACTGCATACTTCCACATCAACAACAAAAATCACTAAATGATCCAGAGAAATATAGACTAGCTCTCTCGAACAATGAAATACCACGATCAACGGGCGACCTTGAACAGACATGGAATAATGCGAAGAATTGGATTGTAAGCGCAAAGCAAGCAAAAACAGGAGCAAAAAGACAGAAGCATTGGATGACGGAGGAAACGTTACAATTTGTCGAACAAAGGAGAGAAGTTAGGAAGATAATAAACGATTTGAGTACAAAGCAAGCACAGATTGCCTGCCTGAACAAGCAGATCAGACTTCGTAGAAAAAGAAACAAGAACAAGCACATAAATGAGATATGCTCAGAATTACAACAACATGCGAACCAACAGGAATCTCGAGAATTGTATACCAAAGTGAAGTATTTAGCTAGAGATTTTAAACTACGAACACAGATCATCACGGAAGAATCACAACTAACACGGAGGACATCGCAGAGGTATGGAGACTATCAATCATTATATAACAGCAATGATGAGGGAAATACTATCTTTCAATCCCCATTCAAAAAAAAATCCAATATACTTAGAATCGAGATAATAGTTGCACTGAAAAAACTGAACGGGAAATCGGGTAGAATAAACGACATAACAGCAGAAGCGCTCAAGGAGCTGGATGGAGTAAATCTCATACATGTAATTTGCAGGAAAATATGAACAACTAACAAATGGCCATTAGACTGGAGCAAATCTATCTTTATCTCAATCTATAAAAAGGGCTCTCCTACAGAATGCGAGAACGATATCCTTACTGTCCCATACCAGGAAAGTCCTCCTTACGATTATCAACGAAAGATTAAAATCATTTTTGCACCCCCAGATTTCCAAAGTATAGGCTGGATTCATGCCGGGAAGGGACACCCATGAGCAGATCTTCAATGCCAAATCGAAAATGCCCGAAAATTTAATATAGAAACGTACCTGTGCTTCATAGATTACTCAAAGGTATTCGATACTGTGAAGTAAAACGATGCATGGGAAATAGTAAGGAAGATGAGAACTCCTTGTCTCCTAATATGGCTTATTCGGAGTCTTTACGAAAGTAACGCAACTATATGCTTTACGAAAGTAACCATCAGAGTGAATAACAAGTACTCGCAAGACTTCAAGCTGGAGGCAGGAGTGCGACATGGATGTATCACCCATTATTCAACATATATAGTAAATATATGCGAGAAATATTTGACAACTGGCGGATCTAAAATAAATAACTTGCGATATGCCGATGACACCGCGGTCTTAAAGATGTTCTGGATGTACAATAGTAGTAAAAAATTGTTAAATTTAAAAAGAAAACATGTTTCTTACGTTTATACTGTTTGAAAAATTAAAAAAATTAATTTGGATTATAAAAAAAATTAAAGTATCACAAAATAATATGGATTTTGACGTATTCGTAAAAAATAATTATAATTAATATTTTTCCTAATTTATGGCAAAAACCTTTTTGATCGTGAATATCCTCTGAAATCAACTGTAAAAAACAATGAAAAACGAGTAATTTGCAGAAAGAGAAAAAGAAACAGATAATATATTTCTACAACTTTTATTAAATAACTTTTAAACAAATTAGTGGATCTAAATCAAATTTTGTACAAATATTTATTAGAATTTTCTTAATATATGTGAAAGTTTTTATTTTATTGATAATATTTTTTCTTTGTCAAATTTGTCAATAAGTTCTACAATAGGCGATTTTCCATAAGAATCAATAGCAACTTTAAATTTAAATAACTTCCAAACCATTAAGAGAATGTGCTTAGTTTTTACACAAATATTCAGAAGAAATAATAGAACAATCTATGAAATTTTAATACTTTTGTTAGTATTTTGATATATGTCACATACATCCTTAACATCCTCAAGGGAAGAACTCCAGCATATCATGGACAAACTTAGCACCGTTATCGAAAAATACGGATTACTAAACAAGACAAAGACGAAAGTGATGATCGTCGACAGAGTTTGAGATAATAAGAGAGATAATAACAAATAGTGGAGAATGTGAAGACGAAATACGTAGGCGCCTTGCTATACTGCTAGAACTGCGACTGCCAAGTTAACCAAAATATGGAAAAATATCAAAGAACACTAAACTGAGGCTTATCAACACATTGATATTCCGAATTGCTACATATGCAGCCGAAACATGGACGGTCAAAAAGGCAGACAAAACACGAAATTGGAGCGTTCGAGATGTAGGTGTATCGAAGAATGCTCTGCATACTCTGGACGGATCACCGCACAAATGTCTCCAGCCTAGAAGAACTGAACATCAAAACGAGACCACAATAATAAATAAAAGCATACTGAGATATTTTGGACCCAGAGAACGGTCTCTCACACGATGGACAGACCTATTAAAACAATAACTGGTCTCACCTTCCCGGAGGCATCACAGCAAGCCCAAAACAAAAAATACTGGACTAAAGTACTGCACGAGTGTGGGATGTCACCACGTTCTCACGCAGGATGACGGACAGAGGAGGAGGAGAATTATATATTTCAAGGAAAAAATAAAACAAGTCTCAATTTTTTTAGATTCAAAAGTGGTTCTCGAATCTTTAATGATGCCTATCATCTTAGAAAAAAGTTCTATTTTAATTATGCTATTAAAGATTTATTAAGACAATTGGAATCTCAGGGATATGATATTAAATTATTATGGATCCTTCCATCCTTCCAAGGGAATCAAAGGCAATAAATTAGCGAATGGAAAGGTTAAAGAAGGTATCAGATTAGCTATTGATACTCAACTTAAAGTTTCCCCGGAGATTTTAAATTATTATGGAAAGAAATGTTATGAGATGAGTTTTTGGAGTGGTGCAAAAATTCTGGAGTCGACAGAGGAACCTTTTATATGAATTACTATCTTATTAAATCTCGTCAATCATGGTTCATCAAATTAGAACTCAGTAGGAATTGTTTCAATTTGCAGAATAGTTGACACACCTCACTAAAAAAAAGTTTATTTAAATTCAAAATAATGGACTCTCCTGATTGTGACTGGTGTAAGGAACCGAAATCGATTAATCATGTTTTTTGGCAGTGTCCTGGCACGAGACTAGCAGAAAATCTCTGATTTCATCATTATTACAGAAGGAATTCGTTTTCCCCATTTCAATAGAGTCTCTACTGTCGATTATAGGTCAGGATGTCTACCGTATGTTAGGAAGATTCATTTCCGAGATTGGTTCTCGTATCTGATGTATTTCCGAGTTTCTGAGAGAAGATTGTTTGATTCAATCATTACAAAAATAGCATAGATATATATATAAAATAGAAAAGATTTTCATTTTATATCATTTTTATTTCTTGTATAAAGTATATTACCAAATATATATCCTACATACGCTAGCGTACCAATTCATTTACGTTAAATACATATTCTAAATTGAATGACATGATAGTATGTTATTATAGTTATGAGATTAATTACTTAAATGTTATCAAAGATAATATTTTAAATAATTATAGGAAGTAATCACACAAGTAAACATGCGTATAGTATTGAAATTATACGAAATGAATAATTTAGTTAATGTGCAATAACTGGATGGGTAATCCTTAAGCTAACATGAAAAAATTCCTTTTGCTCAAATTAAAAAAAAATTAATTTATTAATTTTCGATAAAAAATGCAATAAATCATAAAAATAATGATGGAGCAATATGGAGCAATTAAAAAGCAATCGTTTTATGCTGAATAGTTCCAAGTTGCTTCCAAGATAACTATTGGAAATATGTTTTTAAGTAAAAATATATTTTACGTTTTTGATAAATATTTAAAAAAATATTAATTTTTAAAGGGAAGCAATTGTGTTTCTGACGGAACAATTATTTGAGATGTTATTTATTAAAAAATGAAAATGAATTCTAGCGCTAACCTTTTCCGGTGCCCACTTGATGATCACAAAAATTTACCGAGGATTGATAGTACCTTTAATAGTACCTCGTCGGTGACCCGATTAATTTAGTCACACTAATTCAAGATCAAGATGATACTATTAAAAATACTATTAAAATTAAAGATTTTAGACAAAAATATCGAGAGTGAATGTATTTATTTTTTTCTTCTTTTTCAATTTTCCAGACTATGTGGTGTGTCACAAACTATGAAATCTATCGCTTATATTTTTTATTATGCGTTGAACTGTTTCTTATTCCTTATTTCTAATCGCTAATATCTGTTCCCCGTTCCTTATATTTTTGTTTGTGTGGAAGCCTTAAGAGTCTGCGCACAATCTTGGACGAAGAAAATATATGGACGGAGCACAAGGTACATTTTCGGGCGAGGGATTTATAGACTGAGAAATAAGGAGAAATCTTGATGTGGTCATGTTAGTTGTTCACTATTTTACATGAATTTAATTACTAAAGCGGGGTCTACAATGCAGTCGCAGTGTCTTTCAATTAGGTCGCAGTCTTAGGATGCGTTCCGTTTCACGCATTGAACGCATAGATTGCCTGAAAATCTATAGTTCACGTAACATATATTATAGATTTCCAAGCGATCTATGCGCTTTATGCGTGAAACGGAACGCAACCTTAAAATTGCAGAGTCGCGTGTCATCATGATTGTCTACAATAGCTTGTCGCAAGTTGCTAGGTTGTAACATAATAACCAATCAGAAAACAGAATGTTTGTACATGATAGTGAAAGGTTATATATCCGTTTATGAATATGGATTTTCGTGCAATTTTTAGCATTTTATTGTTATCGAGTGCATATTTGCATTTGACATCAATATATTTATATCTAAGAAAAAAAGTCTTAAAAGGAGATGGTGGGTAAGACCTATAAATAAAACCAGAAGTAATTTGGGATACTTCAATAATCAATTCAAAGAAGCATATGAGACAGATCATGAAGAATTCTTTAATATGACACGAATGACCCATGATCATTTATGTCATCTTGTCAGATCTTTTCTCACAAAGAGAGTTTACGAAAATCTATCTCAGTGAATGAACGAGTAGCCGAGACTCTCTTGTAAGTAAATAAAATGTTACATCATATTTTTTGAGTTAATTTGACTTACATTATTGAATATTTGTTGAATAATATTCTTTTTTATCATTCCAGATTCCTTGCTCATGGTAACAGTGCCAGATCAAAATCATGGGATTTCCGAATTGGCAAATCAACTATATACAAAATCATATATGAGACTTGTAATGCAATCTGGCAAGCTCTTCAGGCGCAATATTTGCCGAAACCTTTGCAAGAGAAAATGGGAAGGTCGATGGATTTTGGAACAAATGGAATTTTCCAAATTTTATAAGCGTACTAGATGGAAAGCACATCACTATTCAAGCCCCACCAAACAGTAATTCTTTAAATCATAACTATAAACGATTTTTCAGTTTTATACTGATGGCAATAAGTGATGCCAATTATAAATTTATCTGGATTGATGTTGGTGACTATAGTAATATATTCATAACATGAATCTCAAGCATGTCTTCTTATGTATTGAATGCAACAGTTAATTGAAATTGTGTTTTGCAAGTTCCAATAGTGATGGTGGGGTATGGGTAAACAGTAATCTAGGTCAAAGTTTGGAATCTGACACAGGAAATATCCCATCTCCAAAATTATTGCTTGGTACAACGACTCTGCTGCCTTGTACTTTGGTGGGAGACAAAGCATTCCCTCTTAAATCATATCTTATGAGACCATATCCAAGAAAATCATTGATCAGTGATTCATAGCAAATTTTTAATTATCGCTTGTCCAGAGCAAGACAAACAATTAAAAATGCTTTCGGAATCCTTGTTTTTCGATAGAGAATTTTAAGAAGATCAATTCAATGCAAGGAAGAAACTACTCATAAAATTGTGCTTGCCCTTGTTCTTTTGCATAATTATATTATGTTTTCTAATGAACGCAAATATTGTCCATTACATTTGATAGACCAGGAAAGTAATGGCATTGTTACTCTAGGGCAATGGTGCAATGAAGAATTAGGATCACATATTGTACGTATTGATCAAGTTGGCTCAAACCGAGCTGCTTACACTGCAAATGCTCAGCGAGACATACTGCGAAAATATTTCATGACAAATATTGGGGCAATTGACTGGCAATTTGATTATGCATTAATAGGTTATAACATTAATATTCCTTCATAAGACATGCAATATGATATTGAGAAGCAAGCTCAGGAATATAAAAAATTAAGAGAATGATTTCCATGATGAATATGTCTCTCTTCCCTATATTATAGTCTCTCTATATTTTTATTTTGTATTTAATAAAATCTCTATACATTTATATATTGCGACGACTTTTCCTTTCCCGACGCGCGTACGCCGTCGCGATCTCTCCGTTGCGCGGCTGTTCGATAACGCCGGCGAACGGGAGTACGATTCGCCGGTCGGGAGATACGGGAAAAGGGATGGACCGTCGGCAAAAACACCAGGAACGGAGCAGAGATTACACGCCGGAAGGGAACTGGGGTGGAAGATGTTCCGCGCGTGCCGTGACGAAACCGTAAAACTCGCGAGAATTTAAGTTGGACGCCAGATACGGTCTTGCGTATCAATTCGACAGATACGCGAAATAGACGCGAAACAGACGCGAAGAAAGCATTCGATTTCGTCGCGGGCCGGTTAGCTCACCTAACGGTAGAGGGGCAGGGCGAATTTTGAACGAATGCTATATGAAGGCAAGAGGCGATACATTAGGGCGACAAAGACGCGCAACAGAAATTAAATTCGTCAGTCATAACAAACAATTAACAGCTTTATTAATTTGGAAAAGCTAGGTTCGAATGATGAACCTAGATAAGCTGGGATACGTCCAGAGTAAAGAAATTCGCGGAAGCGAGTCTGGGCGTTAGAAACAACTTAGCGCCGCGAAAGATAGTCGTGGAAGTAGAGCCGATCGGGCCTAGGCCCGAGCGCAATTATACCGGGTCGATTATCACGCCCCGCGTGGATTGACAATATTTCGCTTGCTATTTTTTCATGCCATACGAATACTACATGCATTCAGTGCATTAGCAGGCACCGCGCCAATTTAGCTCGCAACGCTCAAACGGTCTTTTGTGCTCTCCGCGAAATCACCCCAGCACTCATTTGTCCTGACGCATATAATTTGCCAAGGAAAAGAATCTACCAAAATATTCGCATGAAACAAACTCACTCGACGTTAGACAAATAATACCTCGCGAGACACACTCACACGTACACGACTTAGACACTAGACGGGCCAGAAATTGCGCGGCTATTATCCTACGCGGTATTCCTGGTCCGCGATCTCCAGAGAGACGATATGGAATACTACCGGAATACGCGCAATACTACCTGAGTTCAATCCTCGAGACGCATCGGGGCTCGAATCGCTCGCCGACGGGGCCGTGTCACTAATACGATTACGCCCTAACAATACCATAATCGCTAAATTTCCGAGCGGAGCTCGGACGCAAACACCACACCAAATTACGGCCACGACGACAGAACGACGCGCTCCCGATATCGCGAACATGCGTGGCTAGGGCGTAGCGGGATAACCTCACCGGTGACGATGCTCTCCGTCGGGGTGTCCGGCCGCCCGCTGATACTGCCGTCCGCAGGTCTCGTCTTCGGGGTCCGTCTCGATCGCACCAGACTCGGAATCTCGTCTCTTCACTCTCGTCCGGGATCATCCCTTCTCGATATTGTCGCTATCGGATACGTTACGCGCACGCGAAGCTCTGCGCCAGTCTGACCCGGGAACATCGCGATCTAGAATCGGTAACGCCGGGCCAGCCGGGGATGCGTAATCGGGGTGTGCGCTATCGCGAGATAACACGCGAGTCGCTGTTTGGCGGCGCGCTCATGAGTGTACCGAGGGCGCGCGCACCCCCGCGATCGCGATCGATATCTTTTACGGGGCCCTTCTGAGAGGGCCTCGGCGAGTTCTGCCGGGCTCGCGGGAGCGAGAAACGTCACAGCGACCTTCGCTGACTTCCTCTTGTCCCACCGGGCCTCGCGACTAGGGAGCCCCCCTCGGGGTCTTTCGGGGCACGTCCTCACACGGTCCTGCGTCCCGGCGCGGGGATCCTCCTTGTCCTCTCGCGCCTCTCGTCTCACTTCCGAATTCGGTAGTTGATGATTCCTTTTCTTCTTTACTTCCTGAAGGTCGTCTTCTGAGTTGTTGTGATCGTTGTGTTTGATCCGTCCTCACTCTCCTCTGGTAAGGCTCCCGTGTGATATCAAAATAAGAAAGGATAGTTTTATATTATATAAATTAAAAGACGAAATAAGCCCGACAAATAACGCCCCTCTGGAGATCTCGGTACGGTTCGAATGTTTGAGACTGGCGCGTATGCGTTTTCCGCGCTCAGTGTTCCGAGAGAGACCCAGTGGACGCGCGCGGAACGGCAACGTCACATCATATATATATAATGTATAGAGAGATTATATTAAATACAAAATATAAAAATATAGAGAGACTATAGTATAATATAGGGAAGAATGTCTACACTGTATCTGCAGAAGAACATCTTCCTAGCACCAGTTATATTTTGAGATACGCAATTTTGCTTAATTGAATTATACTCTTGTTACATACTTGTGAAATATTTCGACTCGTTTCCAATATTAGAATGTCGTTGACTGAAAATACTTTCTTATTAAAATATTTTCATTGTATCACATTAATTTTCAATATTTTTTAAAGACGATTACACCATTTCTACTTCTCACAACGCTTATATACCTATTCGCCTTCTCCCTCTTCTCCCTATAATAGCAATTAATATTTGATCTTATTGGGTAGGTGTTATTCATGTCATATCAAAGAATTCTTCATGATCTATCTCATACGCTTCTTTGAATTGATATTATTGAAGAATCCCAAATCATTTGTAGTTATATTTATAGGTCTTATCCATCATTTCCTTTTATAGTCTCTTTCTTAGATATAAATATATCGATGTCAAATGCAAACATAACGCTCAATAATTTACATATAAAACTTGTATAATTGTTATATATGTATAGTTACCACTATTGTCTTTTTTTACAGTGGAAGAGGGAGAATCTCAAATCCTTATCTTTTTTATGAAATATATTAACAATAGCTGCAAATATTTCGAAATACATGCATGTAATGCAATGAGAAAATGAGATTAACATATAGTATGATAATAATGATTCACATATTGGTAAAACATACATAACTATATCTTATATAATGAGACAATGGGCGCGTACAAAATAGCGAAGCAGCTAACCTGCTCGCCGAGCAATTGAATATAATATATTGGTTTTTTCTTGTAGATTCGATCAATCACATTTAATCTCTTGGCGAGCAAGCTAGCGGCTTTGTTCATCTTGAATACGCCAAAAAATGATGATTTTTATTACTTGTTAATCACTGTCAAAATTAAAATATTTCATATAGAATGTGTTCACATTCCATATAAAGGACTAATGACTGCTTAAAATAATGTAAAATATAATTATAAGAAATAAAATCATAGTTGATATCACAAGTTTAAAAAAATAATCATTTCATATGTGACTCTTTAGTTACTTAAATTTGCATTTTGAAATTGCAATAGTTTATGTAAAACTCTAAAACGTTATAACAAAATAATATATTTTTGGTACTTTCTATTCGTAATGACGCAGTCTTGTTTTTCAGTTTTGTTGAAATGATTCTAATACCTTTAATATTTTAATCCTGCATCTTATTTTCTGTTGTACAGGCACATGTTTTAACCCATGTGACAAGAATGTTATTAAACTTATCTTCTTCTGTGTCTGCTTTAAAAGTTGCATTCAAAAATGTTGGCAAAACTGAGCAAGCTACAGTTATTATTTGTGATGATTCTTTAATCATAGAATCTATTTCAAAATCTGTTTTCTTTCCTTTTTTGATATCTGAAGTAGGTACTAAGAATGAGTGCTTGACTATCAATAATACTCTTATTACCTGAAATTTTTTTAGAGATGTTAGAAGCATTCATAATCAAAAATTGAGTTTTCTCTGGAAAATAATGATTTTATCATTCACTTTTAGAAATGTTATCAACAAAGTTTTCTTTACAAATAGAAGAGTATACTGGCGAACCCTTTAATGATATTGTCGATTCTTCTGAATCTGAAATAGATAGTCGTGGACACTTTGTCAATAACGATTTGAAGAAAGACCTGGAGGGAAGTATGTATTTAGAAGAGCATGATGCAGATGACATAAATTTGATATAATTGGAGAGTGTCCCACAATATAATTTTCCTAAATTAATAAGGGAATGGTTGTACAGTTAGAAACAAAGAATTTAATGAATGAAATAAATGAAAAGAATAATAAATAAGTGAATACAATGAATGAAATGAATCAAAGCATGAAATAAATGTCAAAATCAATAATTACTTACTTTCATGGAACATACAGATGAAACGATGAATAACCATGCTTTGTGGTGTCAACAAGTTTTCAAATGACACATTATCTCTTCCTGAACTTGATCGCCCTTGTTGTTCTATTAATGCCAATATTTCTCATCTTGCGCGACTATAAAGATTTCGCATCTGATCCTATAGGAAAATAATAAATTCAATAGAATGTGTTCACAAACAGTGACACATGATCTTACATATAATCTGCGCATACACACTTACCACTTAGTGGATGTTTTAGGACTTTGCCAATAGAAACCCATGCCATTTCTTTTTCTTGTTTATTCTTGTAACCCGCTTTTCCTTTAGCATAAAGTCTAGGATTTCCTTCAACAAGCTCAATCAGATCCAAGTCATCTTGAATTTTCTTGTCAATTATATTATTATAATATATATATTATTATAAATATCTTTCTAGACGGTTGCTACTTAATCTGAATTTTCTTCAATTATCTCCCCTTCACTTTCCATCTCCAAATATTCATATTGGAAATATTCATATTGGAAATCCATATTTAAAACGTCAGAACTCATGGTAATACATAACTTTTTTTCCTTCTTCATGCTATTTTTCTGCTAATCTGTTAAATACATGATGCTCTCTTCTGATAGGTTCGTCGCAGCGACATATTGTGGTCGTAGTCATTGGAATAGGAATTGAACCAAATCGAGCGACTACGAATACGACTGTCTTACGACCGGAAACAAGGAATGTTACCGTTCTCGCGACTCTCAGACTCGCATTGTAGACCCCGCATAAGAGTCTGGACAATCTGTGGATTTAAAACAAAATGGGGTCGATAGTTACTAAATGTACATATAGGCTGCATTCCGTTTCACGCATAGAGCGCATAAATCGCCTGAAAATCTATAGTTCACGTAATATATATTATAGATTTTCAAGCGATCTATGCGCTCTATGCGTGAAACGGAATGCAGCCATAGCAACAGTTGCACACATTTTGTGTAAAATTTATATGAGACGTTTGGTTTATAGATTTATCTACTATAAACAGGTAATTATACATTATGACTTAAACTTATTGGGTTAAAAACAAATAAATCTGATTTTATTTGTAAAAATATGACATTTTAACCTTCTCATCAATCAATGCATTTATTAATAATCTAAATATTATTAAACCGATCTAAAATAAAAATTTGCGAAAGATTATTAGAAATCATTATTAATATAATAATTAAAATGTATGACTAATAATGCGACTCGGACACGCCAAGTTTTTCTACGTCACTTTAATCTTAACTTTTTTCTTATCAAGCTTCTGGTAAAGATTAATTTTAAAACAAATCGATTTGTTTGACACGGGGCACTTTTAAATTTGAAATTGATGATCAATGTGATCGACATTATTGCAGCAAAAGTTAAATAATTTTACGATTTACTATTTGTAATAAAATTTAAAAATTACTATTTGTAATAAAATCTACAATTTAATAATTTTATTTTCTATATTATATAAAATATTTATTTGGCATATAATGTATAATCTTAATAAAGATAAAATGCATTTTAATTTTTTCGAGAGATCTATAATATTTCTATAAATGCAAGATTGATATGATAAATATTATTTCAAATTACAAATCTTTGCAAATTAAATTATTTTTAAGTACTTGGCTACTTAATTATTGATTTCCCATTTAGTTTTTATTTTTTATTGTTTAGGGAATAATTTTTTATAAGTTATTTTTTAGAGGTAAATATTTTTTCAATTTTTTGTTGCGTACAGGAATATTTTTTATGTACTTGGCGTACCTTTTTTTACCTTTGTAAGATTTTTTTAGTGGGATATCATATCTGCTTTTTGTAAATATTTTTTCTGAAAAATATAAAATTACATTATTTAATATATAAAAATATAAAATTACATTATTTAATATATAAAAATATAAAATTACATTATTTAATATATACAAGAATATGATTGTTTAACGATTTATTTAATAAAAATGAATTTTTTTTTTTAAATTATATAAACAGTATTATATTGAATAATATATCATATTGAATTTGAACGAACACAATCACAATGCGTCTTAATGCTCAATCTCTTATTACTTAACAAGTTTTAAAAAACAATTTTCTTTTTATAAATATAATTTTAATACAAAAGTTAAACTGTATACAATCTGTATAATCAATAATAATAAATTGTGTAAGTGAATAAATATTAAAATATAGAAAGTAATAGAAAGAAAATTCTTTTTATTACAAAGCAGATTGACTTGTTTTATATTCATATATTTAATATGAATATGAAACAAGTATATCTTATTGGATAAATGCATACACACAAACAGTATATAATTCCTTCTAAAATGTATTCTAGTAAGAGATATAAACAGAAAAGATCAAATGATTTTGGCATTTACTGATTTATTAAATTTGCATATATATCGCGAAATAGTATAACACAAGAAGAAAAGTGATTAACGGTTATTAAAAATATTGCAAGGTGTTACGTCCGGACTCTCTAAGAGCCAGCGGGAGGGCGTAACCTATTTAACTCCGCCAGACAGACGCTAGACAGCAA
>JBCAUJ010000008.1:7589273-7615627 GCA_038406275.1 Cataglyphis albicans
TACACACACACAACATATACACACACATATGTATATTAAATATGCTGAAATATAATATATTTTAATGTAAAACTTTTAGGTAAAACAGAAGAAGCATTAAAAATGGCAAATAAAGCTTTGCAATTTATCTCAGATCATGCTGCTATCTATTTCAATATTGCCAACATTTTTGGAAAAAAAGGAAAATATGAGGAAGCAGAAATCCAGTTTAAATTGGCAATATCAAGAAATCCTATAGATCCTATTATTTATGCAAATTTAGGTATAACAAGATATCCTATTATTTAAAAACATTATTTGTCTAATGAAAATAAATTAAAATTGATATTTAGGTGTTTTATATCATCGTTGGAATAAATTAAATGCAGCAAAACAAATGTATAAGAAAGCATTACAATTAAAGCCAGATTTATCTAGTGCAAAGGATAATTTGCAAAGATTGTACACATTAGAGACTTCAATAAAATAATTTTTTATGAAATTATTTGTTATATTTTTTAAATACATTTATAATATAAATAATTAAATTTATTAAAAAAATTCATAAAAAAGACTTTACTCTTAAGATGTTGCTCTACGTTTTCTAACAAACATTAATTTTGGTATATAAGGATAATTATATGCTTTAAAATTTCCGATCTTTTTACCATCAACATAATTATAAGACATAAAACATTTATGACAGAAATAACTTATGTCATGTGGGATCCTATTATGTTCTGTTACAATCCAGTGTACATTAAGTATTCCACAATAAATACAGTTTTTCCCAGAAGCAGGTCTCATTCTTTCTATTCTTGGATAGGCAGATAATGATAATACATCATTCACAGTCATTAACCTATTAAAAATAATTGATAATTACTAAATTAAATAAAATTACATCAAAAGTATGTGCAACTTTATGATTTATTTTTTATGTTTGACATATTTTTTTTTGGCAATATTAGAAATTAGCCTTGTTAAAAATTGAAAAAAAATTTTTATAATATGTATATTAAAAATCACCTGGCATCAGTCAATACAATTAAATGTTCACAACAACCCTGATGTTGATATACCCATGGAAAACCGAATCTTGCACAAAGAGAATTTATTTGAGTGCTCATGGTTGCAATTTTAAATGGACCTATATTGCGAGTTGCTGCCCATTTTAATATAACACTACTATAATCAACATTAGTTGGCTCACTAGTATCATTATAAAATGTATCTTCAATGAAAAAGAATCCTGATTTGTAGACATTCTATAATTATGAACAGAGAAATATATAGTTATTTTTTATATATAATTTATGTACAGAATTTATATAACAGATAAAATTAAAAATTTTTTAAATAGTTACTTTTGCCATTGATCCAAGCTTTTGATGATTTGGATTTTTACTAGTGTCTGTTGTAATTGATAGATCAGATTGGCATATTATCTTTTGACGTAGTTCATAAAGAGTTTGACATCCTAGAATCGATATGACACTTTTAAGTTTAAGAACTGGGCCATTGTTTGTCTTGTACTTAAAAAAACGAGACTGGCTTTCAAATGGCTCATATATTCTACAATATACTAAAAATTCTTCATATGGTATTATAGAATTCCTATTGGGCCATTTTGATTCATCATATTTCTGAAAAAAAAAAATTATTTATTTTGATATAACATTACTGACAAAAAATAGATTTATTATTCATAGCGTATATGTATTAAGCAAAATAACATAATGATTACAAAGTATTTAAAACCAAAATTAATTTAATTTTGACACAATTTTAAAAATATTGTATAAACTTGATTTTTATATATTTCTTTTTTCTTGATCTTCATATACTTTCTTGTAATTACTAACAATTGGAATTCCATTTTGAATTCTTGATTTTATTAAGGTTTCCTTAGATAATGTCTTTAACATTTTAATTGTTTCCAATGGAGCATTATTTAACATCTTTTCAGATCTTTTCAGATCTTTTAGTTTATTGTGTTCCTGTTTTTTCTCTTCTTTCATATAGGCAGTTTCCACTAATAACGATAAATTATCAATACTGCAAAATTGATTCTAATTTAATATAAATTATTTTCTTTTTTCATTTTTACTTGTGAATATAGTAATATATTTATTTTTATTATTAATATCGTAATGTGAAATACCTGCAATAATGTTTGATTAAATGAGTTCTCGCTTGTGAAAGGTTAACATCCATAAGTTGAAAAATCTTTTCTTCACTTTGTTCGTTTATATCATGACATAAATAAGACTTTAATAATTCATTATATTGCTGAAAATAATTTTTTAAACAAATCTTTGGTGATGCTTGACGATCATAATGCTTATACATTCGATCCATTACTATCTTTAGATCTTTACAAATTACTAGCAATTACTAGGATCAAAATAAAAAAAAAGTAAATTTGAAATTTGAGAAAATACTGCTACATTAGCATTGAGACTTGAGACACGAGAAACCATAAACTATATATGTAATACTAGAAAGAAACCTAAGGACCAATTTCACCACCTTCGGTTAGATTAACCGACGGCAGGATGGCAATAGAAATGATAAGAATACTTGGTTTTAATTCACCTCTATTTTCTGTTGCCACCTTGCTGATTTTAACCGTCGATTAACTTAAAGACCATTGCACGTTAAAAAATTTTAGTCGTAATCATAATGCCGTAAGAAAATTCTAAACATAATAAGAATGTTTGAACTGTGATTGGTTGATTTACTTAGGGTTTTACGATTATGACTAAAATTTTTTAACGTGCAATGGCTTTAACCGAAGGTGATGAAATTTGCCTTTATTCTAATTCCGAACTAATTCGGAATTTGAAATATATTTATTAATTCCCTAAATTTTCGCTTTTCCGCCACCAAGTTTCATGGCAAAAAGTCACAGACTTCTATTAGCGTTTCCGAATGTAACAGGTTTAATCGCTCCGAGAGCGATTAATGGCATCATTGTATTGTCTCTGTCAATAAAAGATTTGAATTCATAGTAAGATATAGTGATTAATTGATTGTCTGGATTGGATTAATCCGTTCATTCACATATAATCTAAATGAATGAAAAATGAAAAATGAAAAATTAAAAGTGAAAAATTTCACATGAAATTATATGATTGACATCCAGATTGAGATTTGCTATTCAAAAATTCTGCTGCAATACGCATTCACATGTTGCCGACAGATAGCAGCAACGTATCTCTACAGCGAAGTCAAGCGAAGTGTCTAGCCAAAGCAAATGTGCGAGCTGAAGCTGATTTAGTTTGCTCCGAGTATTTTGTGACGTGTAAATGTGTGTTGTGTTTGTTTCATATTCATTGTCGAATTCGTCGCGTTCAATTTTTTCTACGAGTTTTCTCTCCGGAATTGAAAGTATGAAATATGTACGATGTTTTCAGCGTAGGCGATCAATATGTAAGTATCGCTTATCGCTATTTAACGATTATCTGTTCGCTAAACGTAACCTCCAAATGTACAGAACGTTAATATTCCATGTTAGATATCCTTGCATATAAATATATATTTTTCTTTGTCTTTCTTTCTCCTTTTTTTTCCTTGTTCGACCGATACTGCCATTTGCTTGCCTGTATATGGTATCTCTAGTATTCTACGTTTCGAATTTTTGATTGACATAACGGATATCAATTGTGAATACTTCTAATTATCGTTACAACGACGCAACATTGATTGGGAATATTTTTGATCGATAGGTATATCACATTGATCTCACAAAAGAAAGTGCTCTTGTATAATAAAGAAACAATCTTAAATTAATTTAATACCCAATACATATACACACAGGCGCTTGCGTACATATATATACGCGTTCACGAATAATCATAATCATAAATAGCATTATTTTTCTACATTTATTTCTTATTCTTTGTCTTTTTTCAGATCCCCTTCCCCTCCTCGCTCTTGCATTTCTGTCTTTTTTATTCAACCTCTCACTTCACTTTTTGTAAATATGAAGTATGTGCATGTGTGTGTGTGTGAATTTCTTATAGTACAGTTAAAAAATAGATTTACAATTTAAATAGTGTACTGGGCTGTGATTATTTAAAATTCAACTCTATAAATAACTCATCATCATTATGATAAAAATAATGGAATGTTGTAATCGAATGTTATTATCAAAGTTATGACTTATGAGGATGGCCGCGGGCGTGTTGAGCGATGGTAATTGAAATTGTATGCAATTCATGTTCTGCATCTCTCGGAAACGCTATATTTTCAAAAGTTTTGCATCAAAAAAAGTTTGTTTTTTGATAAAAAGTATGTTAGTATTTATCTTGACTTATCTATCTATCTGGAACACACACACGCACGCGCACATTTTATATATTAACAAATTATATGGTATAGGATGGATAATATACCAAAAGAATTAAATATATCATTGGAAAAGTATAGAGGTCGAATTAATTTATGTCTGTAAATATATCGCGCAATAAAAGAATTTGATGTAACGACTTTATTATTGAATGAAATCGAGTTAAACGAATGTCTTCATTCAATTATAAGTCATTTAAAGGCGTTATCATTTGAAAGCAAATTGGCACTGTGCATTTTGTTATGCTGAATAAATATAGTAATAAATATAGATTTCAATCTCTACGAACTAATGTTTACACATTGTATCATGACATAACGTAATACTGCGATGCAATTTATTATTCACACAATTGCGTTTATGATGTATATCTGTTTATTTATTATTATTCATCAGTAATCAATTCTACTAGTAATTACATCCATATTTATTATAATAACTAGATAATCTACTATCCTTTCTTTAAGTTTCAAGTCAGATAATATCGAGATTTATTAAATTTAATTTTTTGCAAATTGATGTAATGTATGTAATGGACATGAAATAGCTGTAATTTGTTTAAGATTTACATTTGAAATGACAAATTTCATAAACAATAACTTAGTCAATAAGCCTCTAAATATTAAATAGGTCTGCAACTGCAAAGGGGACAAAGAGCCACGTCCTGGATAGAATGCGCAAAAATTGTGTGATTCTTCTTAAGTTAAATAATGTTTGTTAATTAAACTTTTTTCTCTCACACATCGGGTACCTGTATAAAAAAGAAAAAATACAATAAAAATTGAGTTAAATATCAAGTGAGCCTTTTAGCTCTTACGGTATTTGTTTCCTGTTTCAATAGTTGTAGAAGATTCATAAATGCATGGCCATCTGTTTGTTGTATGAAATATTTGCTGTAAATCCCAGCGTCTCTTTTATGTAAATTGAAAGCTCAATTATGCGCTTTTGCAATACTAAATGATTTACAAACATGCTATTTTGATCCGATTTAATGCGATATAAAAATAAATGTCAGATAAAAAATATTTAATTTATAATTTTATTAATTAATCACGAATCATAATATTATTATTAACACTGTTTTTTATGTAATGCACTCTCTTAGTAAGCAAACGAAAATATGTAAACGCGATCTTTGCGTCATATCGTAATAAAATGAGACACACTGAAGTCCGTTTTAATGATGTGTGTTTTTTTGGCAACCGCAATTGTTTCGTTTTTTTACTTCTCAACTATTACTGAAACTGTCCGACATATATTCAGTTATATATTACTATTATATAAATGATTTTTATGCAACTAAAAATTCAATGACCCATATTAACCTGGCACCCTCACCACAAGAAATCGGGTTTGGCTATAGTGCATAATTAAGTGCTAATTTGTTGCTAATTTATTGCCCTAAGCCTGAATTTATTGTTCCTACTCATGAGCAGAAAAATGATATTAAAGATTGGGGTGCTGACTTGCCTGCTAGCATTCCCACTTGCGAAAAATGTAATGAGTTACAAATTAAAAAACAAATACACTAGAATTTATTGCTAATTAATTGCTCAAAGAAACTGCAAATAGATTTTGAAAACATTAATTTTTAATTATGCACTAATATGACATATTACGAACATGGAAAATAAAATCATCAAAAATACGCAGCTAACAATAATAATTTATTATAACATTATATTTTGCATTAAATGTTATCAAAATAAATCATATCCGAATGTATTGCTTGCAGTTTAATTGAAAAAATCGATCCGAAAGAATAGCGGTGCTAGCGTGCCAACAAGAATAAAGTATATCAATTAGTTGCTGCTATGATTTTGGTTTTAAAATGTTTCTTTAATTTGTTGCTCTCATAATATATATAATATAAAATTTATTGCTCAACTTTTGTAATTGGGTTTAGTTTGTTTTAGTTTTATTCCTCAACGTTTAAGAAAAATTGTGTGGGTGGCTTATTCATAAGAGTAAAGTATATCAACAAAATTAGTTGCTGCTATGATTGTGGTCTTAAAATATTTTTTTAATTTGTTGCTCTTCAGATATAGAATTTCGAATTTATTGCTCAACGTTTGATTTAAAAAAATCGACTTAAAAGAGACTTATTGATATGCTAGCACCGCCATTTTTTCGGATCGATTTGCAATTAAAAAAATCGATCGAAAGAGTAGAAGTGCTAGCTTACTCACAAGAGTAAAGTATGATTAACAAAATTGGTTGATTGCTACTATGATTTTAATCTTAAAATGTTTCTTTAATTTGTTACTTTCAAGATATAGAATATCGAATTTATTGCTCAATGTTTGATTTAGAAAAATCTACCCGAAAGGATAACAGTGCTAGCATGCCAACAATGCAATAAATTCGAAAATGATTTATTTTGATAACATTTAATGCAGAATACAATGTTATAACAAATTATTATTGTTAGCTGCATACTTTTGATGATTTTAATTTCCATGTTATTAATGTGTAATTAATGCATAATTAAAAATTTAATATTTTCAAAATCTTTTTATCGTTTTTTTGAGCAATAAATTCTAGTGTATTTGTTTTTTGATTTGCAACTTATTATATGTATTTTTCGGAAGTGATTATGAATATATGAATATTATGAATATTATAAATATTTTGAATATTATAAATTGAAAAATTGAAAAATGTAATGTCAAATTCTTTAAGACGCAAATGAAATAAAAAGTAGTACGTATAAACATGGACACATAATTCTTCATCGAATGGCATTAATAAAATTAAAATATTTTTGATGAGATCAAAATATTTTATATTGTACGCTATTTTTTAATCACCTTTACTTTTCATTTTTTATGGTACAAATGGTGGTACAAACTACAGACTACATTAAGCGGCAATATATTAACTATACGTATCGGGATAGGAATACTTTAATAATATAAGTGTAAGTGCACATCAGGAGATATATGGAAAGTGCACAAATTTTGTTTGCTTTGTTTAATTTCTTTTTTTCTGAAATATTTTTTTAATATTTTATTAAATGATTTTGCACAAATTTTTTTTTCCTCAAATTTTAGCATTTAAAATTTAAATTCTATCTTCTCTGTTTATTTTCAATTTTTGGCTTTTACATTTTTGATGCTATCCATTTTTACTATTTTCGATATTGTCTATTTTATTTTATAGAAATAAAAAAGATAATTTATTATTTGTATTTATTATTATATTTTTTACTATACAAATGATGTTATCCTCTATAACACTTTTTATGTTTGACAGTTTGATGGCAGTGTTTTGAATTTTGATATGAATATTCCATAATATTTCTGCGCCACTTGTACTTTTGTCAACATGCAGTAGATCAATTATATTTGATATCCCATTTTAATGAAAATAGCTATATATTTTCTAAACTTGATGTCAAACAAAAATTGAAAAACATTTAAACAAAATTTATAGAATTTTAAGAAAGAAAAAAGTTGATAATTTTGAATTTTAACTATGTAATTTTTCTAACTATTTTAACTATGTAATTAAGATATGTGAAGATTTCAATTTAATTTTTTTTTTTTTTTTGGAATCATAATTTATATAAACCCGATATTCAGCATAACAAGTTGGATACATGAAATAAGAGTAGGAAAGCCAAAAATTGAATAATATGTATGTATGTATGCAAATGTTTATTTATGCATCATTTTATTTTAGAAAAGAAATGACATAGCAATAAATTACAATGTTCTGTTATAATAATGTTAAATCAAATCACATTAATGGAACCTCTTTTCCTTTTCACCATATTATTTTTATCAGTCAATGTGTGCCATCTTTCTTACTCTTTAATATTTCCGTGGTTATCATTCTTGTAATTCTTCTTCACTCTATCTCCTTGAAGTCCATTATAAGATGATCTAGTGGTTTTTATTTATTTTGCACAGAATCTGCATTTGTTTTTTCTCCTCTCCAACATTTTGCCTTTCTTTCTTCCCGCACCAAAATTTTGCAACAATCTTCTAATTTGATTTTTTGTTTTCTTTTATAATCCTTTTTCAAATATTTTGATTCATTTTCTTCTCTTAATTCCCTGTTTTATTATATCTTTCAATTGCTATTTTATTATATTGCTCTTGCTTTGCCCAATTTGTTACAGCTAGATTTTCCTTCTAATTCATTCCTATTCTTATTAGAATTAATATTTGTCCTTAGGATTAATATTTTGTATATTTATGCAATTTTCTTTTTAATAATTATTTTATTTTTCTATCACAATCTTCTCTTTTTCTATTTTGTTTTTATTTTTCTCTTGTATTCTTGTACTATTTTGTTAATTTTTTTTCTTTTGAATTTCTTTTTATATTTTATTGCTCTTTTCTCTACTTCTTATTTATGCGGTTTTGATCTCCTCAAGAATTCAATAAGTATGCTAAAATATTGATGTTTAACCTAACGTTAATTTGATGTATTTTTCTTGCTCTTTTTCTATTCTTTTAACCTCACTCCTACCTTAAAATGGAAAAAAATTAGAATATAATAGAAAAAACTTAGAATAAAATAAAAATTTAAATTTAGAATAGAATAGAATAAAAAATTATATTGCGTCCCCTTAGGACTACAATTTTTACATCACATACAGCGCTATATATAGCTTATCTCTAACTATTCTAGTTAACTCTAACTTATACTAATTTTAATAATCTAGTATTATCTTAATCTGCTCTCACCTAGCACACACATACACACACAATTCTGCTACTCTCTAATACCTATCACAATCTCTAATATTCTTTCCTATTACCTTCTAGATAAAAAAACCTATTTAACTTATATTCTCTATCTCTGTTTCTCTTTTCTCTTTCTGTCTCTCTTTTTTTCCCCCTTCCTTTCTTCCTTTTTCTTTCCCAGCCCATCTTCCTATTTCCCTTTGTCTTCTTCCTTTCTTCTTTTCTTCCCTCCCTCTCTTTTCCATTTCTTGTAAATATGGAGAAAATCGCTTATCTATTTCTTCCCGAAAAATATATTTAATATAAATGTTATAAAAATGTAATTTTTGTTACAGAAAATGAAATGAAATTTTTGAGCGTTTATCCAGAGATGAAATCCTAAGGAAACGGAATCTAATATCATGATGGAACCACCACTTACAAGCAAGGTTCTCCGAGCTCCTAATTTAAAGAGAGGTCAAGAGAACATTAGAATACAGAATAGAGTAAGTGATGATAATGATATACTTATATCACATACATTTTATACATTGTAGAAATTAATATTCACATATATATTTAAATATATATAGGATAACATGAATAAGGAAAATTGTTGCGATTTTATTGTTTGAACATCAAGAATTTTACTGATAAATGCCAAATGAATTTTGCATTATGACAATGCAGAAAAATTAAATTGACACATGAATTCTCTTTTTCTTCGATGTAAATCTAGAGCATTTAATGTTAGAAAATTTTATTTTTGTTTTACTTTTTGATACATTCTGTATATATTACATGCAGAAGCAGATTTTATATATTATTATTTCGGGTAAAACTCTTGAAGTTGGGCCTATACACCGATGACTTTGGCCATGATTATGTTATCAAGAAGGTTTCTTCTGAATAATTCTTCGCAAAAATTAAATGGCGGACGGCATTAGTTTAGAAGATATAGCAAATTAAATTTTATATGTGGAACATCGCTTCTTGCTTACAGTGCGGAAAGAGGTATATAATTAAATCAAGAATAGGTTTGGATTAGGTTATATCTTCTGGAAGTGGAGCCTCCCTGTAGGGGAGCGGGGTGGAACCTACTGCGCTCACGCATATACTTTATAACAGAAAGCGAGTTCTATTATACACTGTTGTGTGAATAGAAAAATGTATGCATGGACGCGGTAGATTCCGCTCCCTCCTCCTCCATACGGGGGGGCTACACTTCCGGAAGATATATAACCTAACCCAAATCAAATAAATTTTAAATAAGAAATAGAGTCACTTAGAAGTTGTCAATTGCAGAGTTAATTTTTATCCGAATATATATGTTAGTTAATCATTGTGTGCAATGTACTCCGAACGATTTCTGAATTACATTAGCAAGAACATAATTTTTTAAATGTGAACTCTCCATCATTCCGAAATTTTTACCACGACAAGAATGCGTCGAGACCTTCGCACTGACATTATAATATCACGTTATAATACCAGTTCTTATAATGGCTCTCTACGTTTAATTAATTGATTAATATGCGTTTATTTTATATTAAGCACTAATTGCATTAAAGAAGGTCAAAAAAAAGAGCCAAAACGTTCGTCACATACATCAAAATGTTAATTTTGCTGATGCTTTCTAATAAATAATTTCTTTGCGCCTCTATTACTGCGCCGGCTCTTATTGCCATTATTTCCTTTTCGATTTATATTTACAGAGTTATTTTGATAAGAAATAGATTTGGATTAAGTTATATCTTTTGAAAGTGAAGCCCCCTACCCAAGGGGAGCGGAACCCATTGTATCCACGCATGTACTTTGCAAGACCAAGTAAAGTTCATTTTTTAATGCTTTATAACTTTTGAACGGATCGTGACCACTACTTTTTTCAAGGTCAGAGTCACTTAGGACGATGACAACATATTTCAAAGTCAAAGTTATACATAAAGTTGTCCTCTTTCTATATAATTACCTCTCTGTATAATTATATCTTCTAAACTAATGCCGTCCGCCTCTTAATTCTTGCGGAGAATTATTTAGAAGAACTTCCTTGACAATATATATCAAGATCAAGATTATCAGCGTATAGGCCTAAGTTCGAGAGTTTTATCTTATTTTTTATTTCGTAACATTTGCATTCCACTTTTGACCACTTGCAGGCTTCTATTTTTCCTGGTGCAAGAAATTCTAGCATTTTAAATTCTCTTGTTTGTATTTGTACTTTTTCCAAAAATGTATTAGTATTGAGTACATATGTTAATGATATTAAAAAAATTGTACAGAAAGATATTACTTTAATATATTTCAATATATATTTTTTATTAAATTTATTCTTGATTAAACTTTTGCTATAAAAGTGATGATACTAGAAAATTGCGTGAATTGAAAATAAAAATTATATATATTTAAGCAATTATATATATTTAAAATTATTCCTCGATTTACATCAATTTATTACCTATAGAGAGTTGCATGATTTTAAATGGGATATGATACTTTCGTTTCCGGCTGCGAGTGTGACAAGAGTGAGAAATTGTGAGTGTAAATTAAGAGATTTTTAATAAAGAAAGATTGGAAAACCAAAAGGAAAGGTAAGTAAGAGAGTAAGATAGAAAGTGTGTCTAAGAAAGGAGAAAGCAGGGGACGCGCAAAAAAAAACAAAAGAGCGGAGCAAGGTTAGACAAGAGAAGGTTAGAAAAGCGATAGAAAGGAGTTGTGAAGTGTAGTAAGCATAGCAGATGGGGCTAGTGGAACAATAAGTTAAAAAGTATATATAGAGAAATGCGACAGAGAAATCTACAATCGGTAGGATATAATCGAAGGGAGACAACAAGTACGAGGCCTAAAGAAATAGATACTTATATTCCTTTTGAGCTGGCCTTTCCCTTGCAAAATTAAAAAAATTAATAACATATAATTATATTTATAAACTTTCAAATCCCAAATCAAATCTTAATTGTGAGCTTATCACACTGGGCAGGAATTTAATACTTTCTGTACTATTCTGTATTATCTTCTGGAATTACAATGACTTCTAATGCAGTTATGAATAATCAAAATCAAAATGCTCATTTTATTTAATCACTGATAACTCACAAATTCTTAGAAAATCTAGAAAAAAATTCTAGAAAAATTTAAAAAGAAGAATTTTATACTTTAAAATTTACATTAAAAAGTCTAAAATTTTCGTAGAATTTTTTTAGACATGTGATAGGTTTATAAAGTAAGAAGAAAATTTTCCATTTTATCTTGCTCGTTTTCTATATGTAAAAAGCAAATTTACGGAAATTTAAAAACAATAATCGAAAGTAGAGATTTTAAGATTTAAAACTTTTTTTAAATTTAAATTTTGTTCATTTTTAACTAAGTTACAGCTTGCTGAATTTTAATTTTTTTTTTAGAAAAAATTATATATTTCCCTAACTTTTGTGAATAGTGTATTATACATATAGTTCTCGAATTGCGTTTTTATTATCAAAATTTAATTTTCTTTCTATTATTGTCTTTTATTTCATATGAAATAAAATGATGCTGTTTATTCATCGAAGATTATATGTAGAGTTTAATAATAAGATTATATATACAGAGTGTTTTACAACTTTCGTATAATATTTTAATAGTGTATTCTAGAGGCAAAATGGAGTTTAAAATCTTAATACGAAAATATCGAGGCTACAATAGTTTTTAAGTTATAAATGATCAATGTTTGCTAATAATATTGTGTATAATTTGCACGCTCAGGCTCGTAATTATATTTACACGCATACTGATCTGTCACCTGTTATTGTTGACACATAAAATAAATAAATTGATTTTTACGCGCGATTAAAACAAAAATAAGCTTTATTTCTTAAGTGTGTGAAAATATTAAGTTTATATTTTTATTTAAATATAATAATTAATTAAATATTTAAATTGTTATTTAGAAATTGTTATAAAGAAATTAATATCTAAATATTTATTTTATAGTTCATTAATATTAGTTGACTGTCGTACATGATACTCATAAAAAACATAAGAAACAATAAAATCAGCTGTGCCATAAAAATCAATATTATTTAATTGGTAAAAACAATAGATGACAGATCGGTACATTCGTATGTGTAGTTGCGGATCTGAACATGCGAGTTCTATGCAATCATTGATTGGTTATAACTCGAAAACTATTGCAGCCTCAAAAGATTTGTATTACAATTTTTGACTTTTTATCTTTAAAATACATTATCAAAATATTAAACGGAGATTGTGAGACATCCTATATATGTGCGTGCGTGCTTGCGCGCGTGCGCGTGTGCGTGTGCGTGTGTGTATAGGTGTATGTAATCTTAAATTTTATAAGTATCGCGGGCGAAATTATATTTGAATAATATATAAAAAAATCTAAGAAATTATATATTTATTTTTATATACATATAATAAACTAGAAAATATATAATAAGATACGAGAAGATATAATATTATCGTCTGCATTATTTACGAAAATAAGCTGCTACTTTTCATTAAAATGTAATATTAATTTTTTTTTTTAAGTAACGTTATTCTGTCGAAATTTAATCAAGACACGCTTCTTCAGCAGCATGTGATATATTTTATGCTGGTTACAAATTATTCATTTAAGTTCACAATTTAATCATATTTCTTATATAGTCAATATAGTGTAATTTCTCACGTCATTTTCAATATTAGAATTATTAATTGCACTCAGAGCTTTCTTTGCATGAAATTGCACACATAGAGATATCTTTGCTTTGCATGTTTTCTCTTATACTTTTTAGCCGGTCATCTAAGAAGTGATCTATCTAAAAAATGTTGGACTTCAATTTTTATACTCCGAGTTTGTTATTGCTTTTCATGATGCGAGAGAAATATATATATATATATATAATTATTTTGAACGACAATATATCTAATTTTTTTTTTATTTTTGGATTTGTTACTTATTTAGTATTGTTTCTGTTTTTATTTATTTTGGTTTATTATTGACAATTATGATTAAATTACGTTAAGATAGTTCGGAAAAGAAAATTTTCTTTTTATTTGTTTTTGAATTAAAATAAAATTTATGTGCTCCAATTACTGTGCTAGCTTTTATTTGCCATTTCTTAATTTAATTTTGTGATTATATTTTCCAGAGTTTTTACATTTTATATTTATACATTTTTAATTTATATTGTTTAAAGAACAAATTTTTATACTTCTGTCGATTTTATATATGATGATGTGTTATAGTCTTATATAATATTTTATAAAATCATATTTAAATGAACCGCTTTCGATTCGATGTCAAATTTATACGTGCATATGTTTTGCAATAACTAAATTATATTGCAAAAGTCAGGAAACTTTTGTGATTCAGAGGCAAATGTGAAATCTACGTAATATTTTGGTATAAACAAAATTTATAAATAATAAATAATCTTCTGTATGAAAAATTTGCTTAAGAACATCACGCTAAAAAAAAAAAGATCGCAAATTTAAGTGATGTTTCACTTTTATAATCGAAATATTTTAACAATTCAATATTTAATTTATAGTGTTTTCAAAATAATATTTAATAAATATTTAATAGATATATTTATATGAGACAATATTTTATCATTAAGAGTTCCACAAAAATAAAAATTCTTGCACAATAATAATTTTATTTTGTGCTTGTGCGTTAAGAAAAGACTTTTGGGATACCTACAATTAGGATTCAAGCACTTTGTAAGTAAAGATACTTTCACTTTTTTGTGAAAAAAACGTATCTGTAGTAACTTGGTTACACTGTGTACATATATATTTTTACAATTAATTTCCAAGTACGATACGTATTTATTGTTAGTAATAGCCTTTCGGAAGTGATCCTTGGTTCATCTCGCAATCGATTTACATACTTATCAATTAGAAAGGAAGAAGTATGATGACCCGACCGAAGCACGTAACCTGCTCCGCTTCTTTAATCTTTCTCTTCCATTACGTATTCAGCTTCCTAAAACTTGACCATAATTTGCTTTTTTCTAATTACATCTTATTTTATATTATTATATCTTTTCAATATCTTTGTAATATTCTTTTATTAATAATATATATAATATAATGTAATATTTCTTAATTTTTTGTAACTTCTGATTTTTTAATTTTTTTTCTCTGCTTAATATTTAACTCGTAACTTAATTTTCTTTTAATTTTCTTTTATTCCTGTTTGATCTATTTTTATTGTTTAATATTAAGAAAATGATCGGATCATGGCAATTTGTAGATAATTTTCTTTCAAGTATATATGTATATATCAAGAGATGTATATTCGAAGCATACACATGTGGAATGAAAAAGTACAACTGCAATAGCATGTTAATGTGATAGGCAGATAAGTGTAATCGTGAAAGAGAGCGGGGATCATACATAGTCAAATGGTAGAACTTCTGGACTGGAATAACTCAGTATAAAAATGTACGTTCATCAATACTCTTCTACATTCTTGTTTTCCATTCTTTTTTTTGTTTCTTATTTTTGGAATACAGACGCGGAAATTCTCTCGTCATTATAATTAAATTGAAAATCAATAATATGTGTTGAATTTTTCTTAGGTAAACTATATTTTCTTTCTTATTTAAATTCAAAAAATACATTGAAGATATGAAAATTGATTGCTGATTGATTGATAATTGATTGTAATTATGAATATACTTCAAATGTATATTAATAAAATTTTGATTTGGCTGTAATAAAGAGTTTGCAACTATAGAAGAACAAATGTTTGCTGTCAAGATTAGATGCATAATATAAGGAAAAAATAATTTTTATCCGATTATTGTCAATTCATAGTCAATATGTAGTAAAGAGTTGAATGTTTTTAATTCGTAAGTTGTTTACAGTTTGCTTATATAAGATCGAAGGGACTACTGGTAAAACTGAATGATCTTTTCAACAATGAGTATATGTGACTTCATACAATATATATCGAAAGCATGTTTTTTTTTGAATGTTTTTTATTTTGCAAAGAACTTTTTTAAGTCAAAATTTATTTGCAAACAGTATTTTGCTTTGCTTTTTAAAGGTTATGGAAATAAAAAGTGTTTATCTGTGCACTTGTTTGTATGCATAAAAGTGTAAATGGACGAATGGTGACTATATCTATTATTCTTGAATACGCAGAATTTTGTAAAACTTAAAAAATGAAAAATAATTCTTTCTAATTTTTTTGCAATATGCTTTATTTTGCATTATACAAGTCTATAAAAACATATATGTTCAAGTACGAGTATGTTATTATATGTATACATATACTTATATACATATATTTTGTAGGCAAATTACAAAATCCGTTGCTTTATAAAACTTTTAGGCATTTTAAAAAGTGCGGTTACATTCTCAAATGATGATTAAAAATGAAATATATTACAATCTGGCTAAGAATTTTAGTCTTCTTATAAAACGCTTAACAAGACCTACCACATTGTCAAATGCAACGATTTATCAACATCGCTTTAGATTTTGGTTGGTTTATTTCAGTTATTTTATGAATTGTTTTTGTAGAACAGCCATTTATAGAAAATTAAAGATAATTAAATTATAATATTAATGAATAATTGTGTATATTTCTAAATAAGAAAATTTTCAGATTTGTATAAACACATTTATTACAATTAAGATTTTTAGCTTTATATAAAACGTATCAACTGCATTGTCTTTTGGAATTTCCTCCATCTTTTCTTTTTTTCTTAATACTTCTTAAATAATTCTTATTTGATATAAAGTATTTATTAATAAATAATACAGCTATGAAACTCAATTTAAACATTGCACGAAATATCGGTAAAAACATGCCATTTATAAAATGAACCAGCCAGAATCTAAAACGATGTACAAACGATGTTGCGTTTGACAATGTAGCGGGTCACTTGTTAGCGTTTTGTAAAAAGATTAAAATTCTTAGCCAGATTGAAAAACATTTCATTTTCAATTATGATTTGAAAAGGGCGTATCCCATTTGGATACGTAACAATTGGACACCGCTCGAATGGACACGCATTATTGAACGTTTTATTGGATACTGCTCGATTAGACATCCTTTAATTGGACACCGCACGATTGGACATTGCACGATTGGACACGCACATTGCACGATTGGACACGGCACGATTGAATACGTACATTGCACGATTGGACACCGTGCGATTGAACGTTGTACGATTGAACATCACACTTTTAGGTTAGAAAAGTGAGGTTTTAACATAGATTTTATAACTTTCCACGCGAAGTGAGATTTCATATGGGTTTACAATTTTCCACGCAAAGCAAGGTTCAAGGCAAACCTATGTGTCTAATTTTAATGGTAGTGGAGCCTCCCCGTATGGGGATCGGAACGTATTGCCTCTACGCATATACTTTTCAATGCGAAATGAGGTTTCAGAGTTTATAACTTTATTCAATTGTGCGGTGTCCAGTCGTATCGTGTTCAATTATGTGGAGTTCAATCGTACGGTGTCCAATCGTACAATATCCAATTGTGAGGAGTCCGATTGTGCAGTGTCCAATCGTATGATGTCCAATTGAGCGGTGTCCAATAATGAATATCTAATTGGGCGGTGTCCAATCGTTACGTGTCCAAATGGAGATCATCCATGAGAATAAGACCGTATTTTATAAAATGCCTAGATGTTTTAAAATACGCCAGATTTTGTAATCTGGTTATGACATATGTGTGTATATGTATGTCTATATATGGAATTATAAATATAAACATAAATATAAGCTTGGACATTTATATGTATTGCCAACTTCGATTGACTTAGTGAAGCTGCAGAACTCAGAAACCATTGAAACGAGAAGTTTCAATGGTTTCTGAGTTCTGCAGAACGTTTAAGCATCGCGTTCCTCTTGCGGTTAAGGGATTAAAACCACAGGAGAACTGCTTAAAAGTTGTCTACAATGGAAATAGGCAGTACAGAGTGAGGAATAGAGGAATAGGTTTTTAGAGTTATTTCCTTTCTGTCTACTATGTCGAAAAGCAATATGAATAATAACCAATCAATCAGCGAATAGACATTTAGAGAATTTTAACAGAAGGTAGCGATTAAATGTGCGAGAGTATAAATACACGTTTTTCATTGGCTGACAGTAAGGCAGTAGGGAACGCGAAATGAGAATTTCGTCCATTTCGTTACTTCGGGTTTTTACCTCACTGAAAACAGTTTCTTTTCTACTTCTATAGTCTTACTACTTTCATTGTAAATGGCTCTTTAAAGGATTGGTTTTCCGTTGATATAAGAATTAAAAAATATGTCAACATTAAAATTTTTAATTTGAACACTTTATTCTGCGTTAGGTTGATTTGACAAGAATTATTCCTAATATTTTTATTCTCTCTCTTAATGCTTTTGACAATGACATCTTTTATAATTTCATAATAGTCTATTTGAGTATAACAGCGTATCTTTTACAATGAAATATATTTTACAAGGAAGTGAAATTTCTTGAATCAATGGATGCATTTTTACATGTTTCGTAAATTAATAAATAACAGCGGCTAATATCATATTTCGGAGTTTTAGAAATAAGTTGTTTAAGGATTACGAATTATTCTAAGAAAGATCTTTTGCGAATACATTCTTTGGATGGTCTTTTAAGAGAAAATTTTTTTATAAACGCGTATTAATTAATTCTCTTGCAAAGTTTACAAGGTTGCCTATTACATATTAGTTAAACTATGAGTTATACAATTTTATAATATTCTGAATTAAATAAATTATAATAAATGACACTTTTGAAAAATTTTTTTAATGTTGATCATTTATCATAATTCCTACAAAATTAGATTAATCCTAACTTTTTTCAGTGTAATTTACATAATTTCTATCAATCAAACATAATAAAATTATGATTTAGTATAGTAAAAAGATGTAGTATGCTTAAAATAACACTTTTATATTTGTTCTTGTTTTATGGCAGTTTTCGTATCTATCTTACTTGCACAGCTGGCTTATATATATTTTTTTTCCACATTCACACTTTATTATAGAATTCACACAATGTGTCTCTCTTAGTTTTATACGAGTAATTCTCATCGCATATTGTTGGAATGTGTTGACAGAAAAAATAAAAAAAAATTTTTTTAATTTTCAAAACTATTGAAAGTAACAATATATACATATAAATATTTTAAAGTTATATTTATATTATTTATATAGTTAATATTATAGTATATATCGAGATAGAATTGCTTCATGTATTTTATTTGAATATTACATTCTGGAAAGGCGCTTACAATGGTATGAACATGCATCTTTTTTTCAACATGAAGAGGAATATATTTCATGAAAGCAATATTTTTACATTCTATTATTTTATATAATTTTCTAAAAGAATATCTCTGTTTTTAGTTTATATATTGCAAGAAGACGAAAAACAATACACAAAATTGGAATATATTATTGCAATGAGAAAAAAATAAAGCTATTGCAAAAAAAGAATAAAAAGGCAATTTTATAATCTTGTATAATTACAATAATATCGTAAAAATTCGAAATCTTAATTAAATTCAAAATCTTAATACCTCATCACTTTTCAAAATCAATTTACATTTTGTCTTTAGTATTTCAAATATAAACTATGTATTTTGTAAAATATGTTCTTGAAAACTTGATGAGAGATGCAAGTGAAAAGTTGCAATTTAAAATATCGCGCGTGTGTAAAAATCAGACTGTGTCAGGAACTGTGGTAAGTGATAGTAAATCTTCATGGAAGATCCGATGAGTCTCTGAAAGACAGATTGGGACGTGAAGGTTGCGTTCGCACAAGACACCTGGTGACCCAGAAATTGTTTTGTATGTATAGTGTAAATGTGTGTGAATATATGCGTGGGTGTATTGTGGATGTGTGTGTGTGTGTGTGTGTGTGTGTGTGTGTGTGTGTGTTTATGTGTGTTGTATGCACGTGAGAAAATTAAACTGTGATGTTGGCGCATGTAGAAAAACAGTCATGAAAATCACGTGCATATATGGATGACAAATAAAAGAAAAAAATATCTGGTATTAAAAATGACTTTAATATCATTTAAAACCAACTTGCCGATTATACGCGATAGGAAAATATTTCAGCCTATGATATACGTATGATAGTGTATATATGCACGGTTTTCTTTAGCGTTTGCATTATAATGTTAAATGCAGATCCTATATTGCACGCATTGAAGAACGACTCAGAAAATACTACATCGACACGTAACATTGCACTGATGATTATAAATCATTGTTTGATGATCATATAATACATATCGTTAGTTTTTTTATTATCGTGATTTTGTTACCTATAAAAGCATATTCATATCATAATATACGTTATTTGGAAAATATTGGACTTTTATTATTTTGTTTTGCTCTCCTTTTTTTTCTGATGATCATAATTATTAGGAAAAAAAAAACACATTTAATGCAAGATGATTTTGATTAAATAGATGCAACTGTGTGATTACTGACAACATTGATCAAAGATCAAAGATTTATAAAAACATTTCAACAATTTCTTAAAAATTTTTAATATAATAAGAGAAAAAAAAGAAAGCAAGAACAAACCTATAAAATCAATTTTTATAATCAATATTATCAAAATGCAAACAAATATAAACAAAGAAAATAAATAGGCTTAAGGAGAAACAGCGGATGTCCAATATATAAGATCATGAGAATTGTACAATTTGTAAATATCTTAATGGATAACATGTAAAAATTAAAATGTTCTAATATGAATAATGATCACAAAAGATGCGAATTACAAAAAGATAAATAATATACTAATTCTATTTTTTATGATTTGTGTCTTTTGTGATTATTATTCACATTAGAATGTTTAATTTTTAAATTATCCGAAAGATATTTGCGAAATTGTACAATTTCTCATGATCTGGATATATTGTGCGGGCATTCGCTATTATCCTTAAACTTATTTACTTTCTTTGTTTTAATTTTATAGGAGCTACGTCATTTAAAAAAAATATAATTTCTAAAATAATATATGTCTAAAATACTATTTGTTCTAGTTTTTATGCTATTGTATTCATGTATGTGTATATGCGTGTATATATCGCTCATAAAATATTTAATTTAGATTTAAATTCCCTGAAGTAATAAGAACGGTTGATAAATAAGTATAAACTAGCGGTGTCTGGTGATTCAGGTTTTTTTTTTTTTTTCACAACTTTCTCAGGATAGGTCTCAGTCAAGATCCTTGTTTTAAACTCATAATTAAGCAGTTTGTGATCCAAGATTACCGAATATTATGTGGTATTTCTCTTAATATGATTGCTCTATTTCGAAACTTTTTTTCTTAATGATCGATCATTGGCCTAAAAAGCATCGCAATCTTTATAAGAAATTTTACGTACTACATTTTTACGAAATTGTGTCGGTAAATAATTATTACCGTTACGAATACGGATGAAATAACGCAATTTGTTAATCTCAGTATATTATTGTTTTAGTGCTACGGATTACATTTTTGAACTATTCAGAAAATTTTGATATTTATGGGATATATATGTTCGATATATATGTGATATCAAAAAACACTCTATGGTGTTCATTAGTTATGTTATTTTTCATTAACGTTGATTTTTTTATCTCTATACAATTGTTCACAAATAGTAATTTTAAAAATGGAATACGTAAAATAAAAAATTAAATAATTAATAAAATATAAAAACAATAATATTATATATTGGCAATAAATTTGCATAAAAATAATTTACCGACATAATTTCTCAAACATGTGTGATGTACAGAATTTCTTGTAAAGATTGCGGTGCTTTGTATGTAGGCCAACCATTAAGAACAAGAATTTTGGAACATTGCAATTATATTAAGAGAAATATCACACAGCATTTGGTAATCATAATCTATAGACTGTTCAATCATGAGTTTAAGTGGGACAAAGTGCAAGTTTTGGACAAAGAGCCTAATCTGAGGAAGAGATTAATATTAACCCTCCCCTCTCCCTCCATCAACGCCAAATAAAATCGCACCTATCCAAATACATGCGAGCAACAAAATTTTTTAATTAGTTTATATAGTATAAGATCGCGTCATATAGGTCTGCGGCGACAAAGTATCGTTTTTTAATACTTTAGAACAAGCAACAAATTCAATATCATATATATTTCGGTCGTATATTGTCCACAGATTATTTTAATACCAAATATATGCGAGCAATAAAATTTTTTAATTAGTTTATATAGTACAAGATTGTGCCACACAGATCCGCAGCGACTAAGTATCGTTTTTTAATACTTTAGAACGAGCAACAAATTCAATATTGTATGTATTTTGATATTATCCACAGATTATTTTATGTCAAAACTGCCTCTCTCTCCCCCCCCCCCACTTTAAATTTGAATTCCTACTAAACGGTTTGAACAATAAAATTCAGATTACGGCAATAAATTAGCACATAATTAGCATTAAATTATTCGATAGGTGTGACTTTATTTGGCGTTGTGAGAATGGGGGGGCAGCTTAATATGAGAAGAGATTGTTGTTGGAAATGATGCACATTAACCAAAGAAACAGCCTCAATCTCTAGAATGACAACGAACTTAAATGATATATATTGGTCATTGAAAATTTATTTAACAGTAAAATGTAAAATGATCGCGCTTATTTACATTATCTTTTTCCTCTGCTTCTCATGTCTATATAGCATCTTCTTAAGATCTTTGTTTACTAACATAGTATCATTTTGGTAACGATCATAAGAATCATTTTGGGAACGATCATTGTTTTTGACAATTGTGCTTTCAATTTTTTTCATCGTCCGTCTCTCTTCAATTTGGTGAGTCTCCTAGTTTTTGAGATTACAACTTTTTTCACGAACATCCTGTTCTTTTAGTTTTACGCTTGATGGCATTTGCAATGTCATATGATTGCATCGGCTGAAACTTTGGAGATTTATCTTGTTTATCTTTTGTCTATACCGTTATGAATTGCATAAAGAGCAGAATACATTTTATATTACCATGAATTTTATATTACCATGTATATGCATGCAATTTTGTATCGTTGTATAACATGTATACTTCTTTGTTAATAGTAACTGACAATGAGAATTGTCCGAAAAGAAATCGAAATATTTAATTAAAAAATTTTTTATGAAGATTTTAAGTTTTTTTTATTTGTATTTTATTTTCTGCGATAGCGTCTCATTAATCTTTATGAAGTAGACTCATTTTTTTAATTAAAAGAAAATTATTAGAGTTTTGGGTGTCCCCGAAGAGTTATTGAGTTCTCTATCGGTTTTAGAAATAGTTCCGTTATTTAACAAAAATTTTTATTTCTACAGGGTTTCGAACGTTTAGTTCGAAAGTCCTATAAGGGTGAAAATTTTTCTCGATAATTGATAGTTTTGTTGACAATTTTAATAGCCCGCTCCCTCCCTTTCCCTCACCAAAAAGTTCTATTGATAATTATTAACATTTGAAACGTTACGATACGAAATAAAATTCTCGTTAATTGAAGTCACGAATACGAAAATTTTCTAAGTCCTATAAGGGCTGAAAATTTTTTTCGGTAACAGGCAATTTTATTAATAATTCTGGCAGCTTCTCGAAGAGTTTTATCAACTATCTTTAACAATCTAAATGATAAAGTTAACAAACAAATTATGCAATCTTAAATTTGCAAAAAATATGAAATTGGTCTCCCGTATCTTCAAGTGTTATTTTCGATGCTTTAAACGACGGAACTATTTCTAAAACCGATAGAAAACTTGTAGCGACCTCTTCGGAAGGCACTCAGAACTCTAAAATTTTTTTTTTATTTTTTTATTTTAAAAATGAAGGGCCAACTTCACAGAGATCTCTTATTAGTCCGTTTTTTTCTTTTTTATGTTGTATATTATTTATTAGAATTTTGTTATTTTTATTACAATTGTTATACATCTCGTTTAATAAAAAAATTTTAATATTGTAATATAATAATAAAAGAATTAAATTCTACGTAAACTATGCATAATTTTTTTTCAATAATTTTTAATTGATGCAATTTCTTGACATTTTCATTTATTCCATTACGCACACGTGCGCGTGTGTTGTGATGAACAAAGATTAATATATATAAGAACGTTGAAGAATAATATGATTGACAATTCGAGAAGATTAAGCAAAAAGTATGTCACGCACATTTGCGTCAAACGTATAGTCAAGTAATTTTAATGAGACAAATAGTTTTTAAAATATATAGGCCAGTACTATTTACTTTTTATACAACGCATAATGTAGTAAACAATAATCATAAGTTTATTCAAGATGTTTTTTGTTTTTGTTAGATGCTTTATTTTACATATATATATATAATGTAGATCTACCGGTTCTCTCATTTAAATATGACGAAACCTATCGCGTTACATAATGCATCACAAATTATATGCAAAGGAGACCTTGTCTCATATCGGTTATACATAACGCATTACGTCATTGTAATACTATAAAATCATACTATGATATACGTATTATCATTCGACCATTGCACAACCGCAGTTGCATATTAAGTTTAGCAAATGATTACTGCATTTTATCTTTTCATAACATATAGTATCAATTATATTAATCGAATTTTTTAAATCTATCGTAATCGTGTGTATTATGTGCAAGATTATATTTTCTCATTTTGTTTGCTAGATTATATTAAAGTTTCCTGAGATTGTTTTAATTACTTTAGTTTGCTAATATAAAATAAATTTTTATTTAATTTATATATATGTATGTATGTGTGTGCGCGCGCGCGTATATAATAGTATATAATAGTATATGTGTAAATGTATATACATTCATCATATACATTTGAGAAAGGTTTTCTTTGTGTTTTCTAATTATCTTTTTTATTTTTTTTGTTTATTTTTTATTTTCTTAGTTTTTTTCTTTTTTAGGCTTTTAATTTTTGAAAAGCGGGCAAAATGAATTAAATTCAAGCAAGACAGACATTGAAAAACTTAAATTCTATTGAAATCAGAAAAAAATATATTTTCCTATGGATTGGGGCAGAGATTAGCAAAGTTAGTACAACATTGTTCTTCCTTTATTCAATGGGAGAATAAATGCTTAATTTATTTGAGGGGTGGAGGGAGAGAAGGGGCAAGAAGGAGCATTTGCCTGAATATCCATCGTCATTGCATATCAATGTGATATACAATATTACCTGTTTATATGCGTTTCTATATCAATGGAATCAAAATACAGCTGGATGTCGCCTTATTTGGAGTGTGCATATTTACATAACGTATACGGATTGTATTGCACATGCCAAACAACTTACAGTTTATTATTTTTACATAGTATTAATTAATAAAGTTTTTGATGAGCTTTCTCATTATCTAAATTTTTTATATTTAGTATTATGATTTTTTATTGATCGGCGTGAAACAATACATTTATTGATAGAATGCATCATCATGTGAATTGATCATAATATCATTTCTACACATCAAAGAAGAGGAAGATAGATAAAAAGATATTTACGCTTCGCATACAAGGACATCATCTCTAAAAGTGTCATAACTTTATGTCTTGCGTTATTTATCAAATATCACAAATATTCAATGTTTCAATGTTATATATGAGATTCAGTTTTGATAATGTAGCTAAAATAAAAATTAAGCTTTTTTTAATCTTTATATTTAGTATCATTGTTTCATTGAAAGGATTTTAAAAAAATTAATTTTTTTTGCGAACTAGACACTATCGAAATTTAGAAATTAAATTTTTATGAATTTTTTTTTTTAACTTGAGAAAATAATAGAAAGGACCTCGCACCATTCTTATGGGAAAATGTCTTTCGGGGATTTAGCTAATTTTTGGATATGTGTCGTTCTCGTCATTCTGAACAAATGAACTCAACTTCATCCTATGAACCATTTCCGCACTATAAGCTCTAGAAGATTAAGATTTAACAGTAAAAGTATAAATTTTTCGACTCGATATATGTGACCTTCGATTAAATATGTGTGTGTTTCCACACGAAATGAGATCTTTATGTCTACTATGACACACACACGCACACACACACACACACACACACACACACACACACAGAGCAGAAAGTTTGGAATCAGAAAATGCTATGGGAGTAACGAACCGTGGGATCTTTATCTCTGCTGTGACACACACATACACACACACACACGCATACATAAAGGAATGTACATTTGATGAATGTATTTCCACTGAAAAACATTTTCCTATAAGAATGGTGCGAGATCCTTCGATAAATCACAAATTTTTATACTTTACTATATATATATATATATATATATATATATATATTGGGTTGTTCGGAAAGTCATTTCGTTTTTTTTGGGGAACATGAAAGACAGTTTTCGTA
>JBCAUJ010000008.1:7618952-7633985 GCA_038406275.1 Cataglyphis albicans
GGGGGGGGGGGGGGGAAAAAAAAAGGGGGGGGGGGGGGGGGTGGGGGGGGGGGGGGGTTTTTTTTTTTTTTTTTTTTTTTTTTTTTTTCGAAAAATATGACATTGTCAACAATCACTTGACCAGAGAACCTTGATATATTCAGCAAACTTGAATCTCAAAATATTAATCGCGCTGATCGCTAATTTAAAATGTGTGGGTGCGTATCAAATTGCAAAATGCCTTGTAAATAAAACCATCAATAATACGCAAATAATATAATCTTATTTACGCAGTATTCCACGGATATTTTTCTCTGAATTTACAACTGTCAATAATAAAAATATTTCAATATTTTACTTTTCTATTATTATACAGAGTGTTTCAGAAATAGTTGGCCAAACTTTAAGAGTTTATTCTACTCGTAAGGATGAAAAGAAGTCATATAAACCTGGGTCCAGAAACGCTTTTTTTGCAAGTTATAAACATTTTTATTTACCTCAAATAACATGCCTCACATTTGTGAGGCATGTTTGATGTAAATAAAATGTCGATTCACCTCGACATTTCATGAATTGTTAATTAGAAATTATTCATCGCTTGGTCTGCACGTTCACCCGATTTGAATCCCTTGGATTTTTATTTATGGTGGCATCTTAAGATTCTTATTTACGATACTCCCGTTGCTACTATGAAAGTACTTCGAAATCGTATTATCGCTTTGTATAATAAAATACGAAATATGCCGGGAATTTTTGCATTGTTATCGATAATTTACGCGATATTGATGCGAGACATGTATTAATGCCGAAAAAATCATTTCTAGTAATTTTTGAAATAAGATGCTCTTAAAGATGGGGATGCTAACTATTAACCATTAAGTTAACATTCCCGCTTTCGAAAAACATATAGCTAATCGTAAATAAAAAAAAACAAAACAAATACGCTAGAATCATTGTTAATTAATTGTTCAAAGATACGGCAAACAGATTTTGAAAATATTAAATTTTTTTAAATGCAACATATGACACATATACTATTAACATAACTATGAGTATAAAAGTAAAATCGTTAAATAATAAGTATATAATAATATCAGTGTGTTATAAAATTGAAACAGTGAAATTGAAACAGAAAAATTGGACAGTAAAATTGTTTCATGCATTAAATGCTCTGAAAATAAACCATTTTTAATTTATTATTTTTAATTTAACTAGAAAAATTTCAAACTTATGGCGATGCTAACGTGCTTACAAAAATAAATTACATAAACGCAATTAATTGTTATGATTTTGCTCTCAAAAAGTCTTCCTAATTTATTGCTCTCAAGATATATAATATGAATTTATTGCTAATGTTTGACTTAAAAAACTAAACGTAATTAATTGCATTCATATATGTTACTTTTGTAGACAAGTTAGCATTGTCACTCGTTTGAGTTGACTATACAAACGTTGAGCAATATATTCAATATTATACATCTTGAGATCGAAGTATGCCGAAGTATATTTTTATCCACAAAGCATATTTTGCGATTGTCCAAATAGGTGTTTAGAATCCGCCGTATATATTTAAAGTTTTCATTCCTTCAGTGAATTACAAATGCAAGGCCGCGAAAGCAAATCAGAAGCATTCTTTGTAACAAGATTTATTGTAACCGTAGCTCAACCCTTCTCGTTTGTTTCTTCTAACTGAATTGCAACATAGCGTCACGTATAGACCTGGCCTTCCTAAATTCATATTGCATCCCGAATAAATCCAGGAAGGTCATTCTGAATGTATTGATTGATCCATTTTATCCCAGAACTTTTTTAAAGACTTTGCCTAATTTGATGAGGCATATTGGACGATAAGTTGACGACATGTCATCCGGCTCTTGATTTTTCTTGTTCAGTATAAGGTACATTTCTTTCGATTTGATCGGAAAACGTTTTCTCTCTTTGCTTTTTGTGTAGTGATCCTGTAGATTTTTTCCAATGATATCCATGATTAAATCTAGCACGACCGTGATGTTAAGAGTAGCGCAGTTGAACGAGATTTTTAATCATTGACTTGATTTTCTCAATAGATTTCCTTCTTATTCCTTTTTTCATTGAACTGAGAGCTTTTGTTGAGGAAGAGTTTTTTTTTTAGAAAATAAAATTTTACTATTATATCATTGATTTGGAGCTCAAGAATTTCGATAAGTTGTGACGCCAACAGTTGTAGTTTGTTCATGACTAATTTATAAGGTTTGCCCCAGGAATCTGAGTTTATAGAGCGAATTAACTCGTTTATAGTCAGCAATGATTTTTCAATTTTCTCATCGACGGGTGTACAACTTTCTGCATTTTTTGTATTTTTTGCGAAGTTTTGGTAAATATGAATTCCATTAATATAATGTCTTGTGTCCCGGAAATTCAACATTTGTCTAACAGCTTACTTTACTGCCGTTTCATTATTTAGGAGGACGGAATACATTTCTGCCAGTTTGATCTGAAGAATCTTAATGATGTAGAATTTTGAAAAAAAGAGATATATCGATAATCCAATAATGATTTCCTCTCCACTTTTGAGTTCTCCTTAATAGAAGGAAGATTCATATCAAGTTCATAATCGATTCTTCTTATGTACTAACTTCACTTATGTTTATCAGAGGCTAAAGTTTAGCTGACTCATTCTTTTACTCGCTCGTCTCACGTATTAGTTTGATTAAAACTTCATAATGTGAATCCGATGTTCGAGATTCGCCATCATAACTGATTTGTCTGCCAATCTGTGCACAACTTTATCTAGGAACGCCAACTTAAACTCAGTCAAGGGCTGATTCAACGAAAAGTAATATCCGATTACGATGCTATCGCTACATTCAATGGCTGTGAAGCTTTCTTTGATATTCACTTTTCTACATTTATTCGAACAATTGTCAGGAAGTTAAATTATAACCGATCTTTTACCCTTTAATTCCGCCTAATTCAGATAGGATGTGATGCGAGTTGATCATTATCATGATATTCGCCTGTTATTTCGCTATGGTTTGCATGACCAAGTCCTGCGATTGACGGGAATGATTTAAATTAATCTGGATGAATTTAACCGTTATTTGAAGTTATTTTCATATTCTTTGGAGAATGAATCTCTCACTAATCTAATTTTAAGCAGTTTTTACGTCTTTAACTGCTGAGCAGTTTAGTTTTCCAAGATGATGATTAGTCAAAATCGCACGGGGCTTATATTGCGCAGTTCGTTGTTTTTAGGTAGTTTTTGGATAGGTGCCCGTATGTGTTGCCACAATTATAATACATATCACTTTGATTGACTTTTGCATGTTATTTTGACATGGTCAAATTGTGAAACATTGTAGTAATCTAGCTTTAAGTATGACCACTTACGTACTAATGGCCATCTCAATCTATATGGATTACGCGTGATTTAGTAATAAGGAATACAGTCTCAAGCGGAGGTCTGGAGGACCAGTCCTTGCTGATTTTTGCGAATTTTTTTGTTTTTACTTGTTCAGATTAGTATTCACCAATTGACAAGTTTTTCAACAATTCAATCAATCTCAGAGATCGAGTCATTAATGCCGAGTATCTGCTCCGCTCTTTTGATCGGTTATATAATAGAATTCTGTCGTTAAGGAGACTTTTCGTAAGAGTCTTTCACGTATGGTTTGTTAATTTTTTTTTTGTTTTTTTGTTTTTTTGTCAGGGGGAGAGCTTCATTTAGACACGGATGATCATAACCATTCCTATTAACCGATATCTATTTAAAATAACCAGAATGATTGACTAATCAAAAGGCCTCATTTTCAACCGACTAATAAGCATTGTGTCTAATTAATACATTCTCTGTCAGATCCCCGGATCTCAAATACTAGTTTTTCTAGTACTGTTCTACGTATTCGAATGTTTTCTATTCCGAAATTTGACAGTGAAAATTTTCCAGCTTTTTATAATGCTTCTACGTAGGAACCAACTCTCTCCTTACACTTGATTACCATCAGGCAAGGAAGTCTACACCTATTTATTGTATTCCTTGTTTTGAGAGTCTAGAAATGTCTTATTTCTTTTTTTCCTTGATATCATAGTCTATTTTCCTGCATTGATTTTCGAAAGTTTACTTTTAAAGTTTAAGTTATAAAAAAAAAGTTCAATTTTGTTCTTCCGACCTAAAGACTTGCAATGTACAGTAGATTGTCTTTTTAGAGCTCTATTTATGAGAAGTTTTGATGATATAGAACGACCCTATTGGAGATGTCTTGAGTTGGAGTTTTTCTTTTTAGTTTGAGTTATGGTCTTATTTTAATCAGATCTGTAATCTGCTAAATGAATTGTGCCTCGAGAGCTTGCGAATTGAGTTGATGTCTTCTTCAAAGTTGATCCAGATTCTTTGTAACACCCTTGATAGAAGGTCGAACGTCCGACAGTGGAACGAATTCAATATATAGCGGAGTTTCTTTGCTAGCGTCGACAAATGCGCGTGGCAGCGCAGAGAATGACGCATAAGCATATTAAAAAAAATTATATTTTCGAAAGCGTTGGAGAAGCGCTTCTTCCTATAACGTATGGAAGTTCTTATATGTATATCCTTCATGTGTGAAAAAGCATTTAATTCGATTGAACATTTTTTGGGCAACAAAAAGCAGATACTAATATGGTGAATATTGATAATTTTCGAAGAAACTCCGCTAGCGTCGACAGATGGCACATTGCAGCCAACACTTACCCTAAGTTAAAATTATTTTCAAATGAAATAAAATAGATTAAAATCGATTGTTGAGTAAGGTCTCATGAATGTTAGTCAATATTGGTTGTATTCTCTTTTCAGGGGTTCTTTTTAATTTTTAATTATTCTTATCAATATATAATGTTATTCTGTACCATCATACCATTATTTTTTTGCAATTTGTTTCGTTTGTTTTCAAGTAAAATCATTAAGTGTACTTATCAAACTTATAAAACTATATTTTTAATTTTTTGTTTCTATTTCCTTTATTAATTTGCACATTTCGTTTTTTATTAGATATCGAAAATGATAACTTTAACATGGTTACAACTAGGCGGTGCAAGAGGTTTCGATACAAAATCAAACAGACCTGTTACAATTACCTGTTAGGTAATTTATTTTTAGAAGTTAATTAATTTATTTTCAGAAATTAAATGTAACAGATTGCTCTTTAAAAACACAGCACGATTTGAAGCATTCTATAAGAGTATTTATATATGTTACATCAAAAATGAGAGTAAAAGTTTGCAAAGGTTCTGATACATTTATAATAAAATGAAGATTCTGCTTAAACAAAAAATTTAAAATTCCGGATTCAGTTCTTTGTGTCATTGTGTCGTAATTCAGACAACAATAGTTCTTTTTCTGTTGATCCGACAATATAAATAATGCTTTTAATAATGCTAGCAATTATACGAAAAGATGAAAAGTTGCAAAACTTTTATCATTCTCTTACAGAAGTAGTTTCGGTTACGGGTGTTCACAATGAGGCGAAAAAGAACTAGCGAAATATATTGCAGAAGTCAGTGAAGATGGACATATATCAAAACTGATATCTCCCATTATTCGTATGTATACGAATGACGAAGCTTCATCTTTTTTTGTAAAAAGAAAATTCTCCAAATTTTAATATAAAATGATGCGAATGCAATCTAAAGAAAGAGGCGCTGATTTGTATCCGAATTACCATCAAATCCTTGAAACAAAAAAATCCCGAAAATGTGAACATAAAAGACAAATGTGCGAAAGTTCCTCTTTAATCATTGCTGGACCACACTACTACTCGTATTCTTGAAATATTGCAGTCCATCTTAATACGGTTACAGATAAATCATTGTTAGAAAATGTAGAGTTGATTGCGAAATGGAAATTGATGGTACTTCTGAGCAATCTAAATATAAGCAAAAAAACAATTATAAACTACGTCTCAAGGACATCCAATAATTTTATGGAGAAATCCTCGACCGTCATCTGTAAGGTTTTGTAGACTTATACGCTTTCAATTTGTAAAAGAAACAAAAGAAATAATCAAAATTGCAAAGAAAAATATTGAGATACAAATATCTCAACTGATTCCGGCAATGATAACAATCCTGTTAAAATCACAGTAAAATATCGTTTCATGCTTACTGTGGCTGATGGAAAAGTATGGAGCGCTCTTACAGATAATTCAAGTCAAGTTTGTTACATATGTAAAGCTACTCCAAAAGATATGTACAAGTTATCTTGTCTATAATCGATCTCTAGATAAGACTTTGACATTCAGAATATCTTTACTTCATTGATGGCTTAAATGTTTCGAGTGTTTGTTGCATATTTCGTATAGAATAGATATAAAAAATTGGCGAGTTATCAGTAAGATCGATAAAGAAAAAGTAAAAAGTCGAAAAAAAATTATTCAATCGAAATTCAAGACACAAATGGGATTAATTGTAGATATTTCAAAGCAAGGAAGCGGAACAACAAATGATGGAAATACCGCTCGCCGATTTTTTCAAAATCCTGGAGTGGTTAGTATAATCACTGATATTGATGAAAATGTGATTAAAAGGTTCGGCATCATTTTGAAGATCATCTCTTGCGATTTTTCCATAAATAAAGAAAAATTCAGTATCTATTCATGAAACAGCCAAACTGTATGTTCAATTATATAACTGGTATCTTATGTCAGCATCTATGCATAAATTACTTGTGCATGGTGCTGCTATTGTTTCTACAGCCATCTTGCCTATTGGACTTCTGTCTGAAGAAGCTCAAGAAGCAAGAAATAAAGATGTTAAATATATAAGAGAATATAATACTAGAAAATGCTCGAGAGTTGCCACAAATGAAAACTTATTTGGCAAACTCCTTATTTCATTCGATCCTCTCATCACATCACTGCGACGAAACGCAGCTAGAATCGCCATAAACCACCAAGGAAGACCGGTATTATTTCTCGTGAAATTATAGAATTACTTTTGGAACCGGAATTCTGTAATTATAATTCTGAAATATTCTGAAATATCAAAATCTTCAGAAGAATCATTAGAGGAAGAATAGTTCAAAAACAATTTTGAAATGATTTGAATTTCTACAATTTTTATTAAATGTTTTTTTTTTTATTTCTTACTTAGAAATAGGAAACAAATATTATATTAAATATATAAGTGCAATATAAAAAATATATTATAAACAAATAAAAAAAAATAAAATATATATAAAAATACAAAAAATATGTAAAATTTAAGAAAAATGGAAAAAAACATTGGACATCTTCCTATGTCCTTGTTATTAGTCCTTGATTACGCTACAGGGAAGAAAATATATATTATAAGCAATCGAAACAAATATTCCTCTATTATTCATTTATTGATACTTGTCTTTTCGTAAAGAGATTAATACTTATTAATAATATTTGGAGAATGATGATTTGGATATAAATATCGTATAATTTGAATCTATGAATAAGTGTAAGACATCTAATTCAAAAAAGTAATTCAGTTAAAGTAATTTCCTAATTTCTTACGTTTAGGATTATATGAAATAAAAATAAAAAAAAATTGATAATAGATTTAAACTGTGAGTCCTTAAAAATTATATATAATAATAATAAAATCAAGTTTTTTAATGATTTTTACATTTTGGCCTCCTAGATCTGAATTCGGTCTGTGCATCGGAGAAACAGGGAGTGGTTTTACCATAGATTATTTTTTTTTAAACGATCAATGATAAGATGAAAGATCTGCGAGATGATTAACTGATGTATTACCGAATCCTGCCTTCCGTTAGGCTTTGAATTTTTGCTTATTGACTGCAAAGATTTTTAGTGCGTTAGATTTTTAATGCTGTTCTCATCCACAAGTAAAAGTACTGTCACTTCACAATCTAACAGAACCAAAATCGCAAGATTTCTTGACAACGTCATATAGTTGAAGTAAACAAAAGCGCTGCTTCAAACGTAACAATGACGGCATAAAGAGTCCATAAATGCGCTCTAATGCGCAGCTAATCCACTTTATATCAGAGATCTTGGTTAAATTTTTAAAGTTGATATTTCTTGATATTTTTATATCAAGAAATATCATTTAAACTTGATAAGGATTTATAATATGATTTTCAGGTCCATACTCATATCTGAAAGTTTTTGGTTCTATTCGATCTCTTACTTCTACAGTTGTTACATTATAATTTTTCCAATAATAAATATTTGTGCGATTAAACCAAGCGGATTATAAATTTGTATTATTTTTTGATAATTTGTTTCGTATTTATTGCTTATATGTAAAGTAGCTTGGCTTGGTATTGGAGAATATCCGTAATTGAATTCCATAGAAGTCTTAATATCTTGAGCAGTTGAGCTTTATCTATTACAAGAAGATTATATGTTTTCTTTTGTTTTTGACGAATTATATACCTATTATATCCATTATTATATCCATTATTATAAAAATAAAAACGATCCATGAGTTAAGTTAATGTAAGCATTTACTAAAAAATCTAAATTGTCTTTATGTATATCCTTAATGTCTTCAAATATCGTACAATGGTCTTTATATTAAAATATGCTATATTAATAAAGTTTGATAATATTAGTTTATATTAATATACAGGGTATAATTAAAAAAACACACATGGAGCACAGCATCATACAGGACAACAATCCAAATAGAAAAATCGTGAACCATTTTTTAAAAAATGAAACTGAACTTTTTTTTATTGGAATAGGATGTTAAAGTTAGCTAATTAACACTTGTCTACGAAAAACAAGGAAGGAATGGCAAGGATCGGAATAATGAGACGACTTTTTGTTTTATAAACGCTGATGAGCTAATATCGATATCGTATGATTTCGTAACAATGAAAACAAAGCTTAGATCAAAAAATAGTTTAGGCCTTTTTAATTTAAATTGTTGTCCTATATCTGATGGTGTGGACAACTGGTGTGGATATATATATATATATATATATATATATATATATATATATTTATATATATATATACACATTAAATTGTATTACTAAACATTTGGAAGGTGTAAGAAAAGAAAAGAAAATTATTCGATAAATTATATAGTTAACATAAAAAGTAATAAAAGGATCGAAAAATATATACCTTATACGAAAAAAATTGACACATGAAACATATTTGTAACATACATAGCATTCATCAGAAAATAATCTTTTTACTGACTAGTGAAAAAAATTTTTTGCAGAAAAGAAACTTTTCCTCAAAAAGTATTCTGAAAGTATATTGAATAGAAAATCAATTATATTCACATATAATATTTTATCATGTGTTTTCTTCCATCGTTAGACAGCAGCATGCATAGCCGTGGTCTTGCTATTTGCAATTTTTATTTTCTTGGGAAAACTGCTCCTTCTAATTCAAATAATACATTTTAAATCTCATTATAAAAAATCTAGATAGGATTTTGTGAGTAATATTGTGGCAAGATGGTATATATGCTCTATCCCACACATACTGCAGTTGTTCAACCATGAAATTTATAATTTTTACATTCGTTATTGTTTTTAGAGTATCTCTAAGCTGTCGAAACATTATTTCCGATTTCATAATAGTTTTGAAACAACTGTCAGACACTTTATATAAATTATTCTTATAATTATGTAAATCAATAACAAATCCATATGGATGGTTATTAGGACCTTGTCACAATACAGTACTAAAACAAATATCACAAATATTGTAATTTTTTTTACACTACATATCACAGCTCCAGCATATCATAAATAATTGGCCATTCCCACTTATTTAACAAATTTAAATGAAAATTTTGAAATGAAGTTCTGGTACATGAATAGCTGAGGCTTCCATAAATGTATCAATCTCTTTTTCTTTGCAATTGCCAATTGTTTTGATATGTATAAGAAATCAGCTGTTTTCATCTCTACTTCATTCTCTAAAATCATTTTATCTGCATCACAATTGATTAATTTGAAGCAAAAGGAAATTTATGCCATAGTCATGATTTTTAAATTTTGCCTCACTTGCAATGCATTCGTAGTAAACATTTTAAAACGTATTATTGGCAAAAATAAATTTTCCAAGCAATCCTGTGTAAAGTGGCCAATCAAAACAAATTTGTAATCACGTTTGTTCAAAAGAAAATCTTGCAATTGCAGGATGCTGTCAGTGGCCATAACACTAGTTTGCACTGGTTTCCAATATTTTTTTTCCCAATACTTATTTTTTGAAAAATATTAAGAGTCTTTTTAAGATGATGTATTACTTTGTTACAATCTTCAAGTGTATTTTTCTAAGAGCTAAAGATCACTTTCTGTTTGTCATCAGAGCAAACCATTGACTGACGAGATTAATAAAAAATGCTGTAGTTTTAATAGCAGAATTATTAATAGTTTTGGATAAAAGTTTCAATCCAGCTTCAGTTCTTGAATTGAAAACTGCTCGTGTAATAGAAACTTTCATTTTATTATATTGATTTTGACAATGCAAGTTATTTTTAAGTCTAAAGGCGATTTTTAGTTCAAAGTTGTTCTCATAGTTTACAAGTTTATCTAAATTTTGCAATTCAACTTGTAAATGACAAATATTTTCAGATTCACAAATATCCTAGGGAAAAGTGATAAATTTATTGCTTTCCAACATAGAAGTAATATTTTTGAAAACATGCACAGGATCTGGAATAAAAAACAATTTATTTATTTCTTCTACCCTAATTGGATATTAAACAGAAACATTGATATCTTGAGTAACCAACTTCAAACGCATTCAACATATTTCTGTTATCTGTATTCTGTTATGACCCATGTCACTAATCACTGCATGAACTTGAAAACCAATGTTTTCTGATTTTTTGATAATATTTAAAATGATATTCTTCAATGCTGAACAGTTAGGTTTAATTCGCTTTGCTTATATTCTATATCAATGAATTTAATAAGCCACGGTGTATTTCCAACGAGTTGTTAAGCCTGTCAGTAGAATTACTAAAACCTTAGTAGCTATTCCAGAATGCATAGAAAAAATGTAAGATCCAATGAACTTTTCACTAGACGTCAAACACCTCCATCAGCCTTGATGGCCATCTCATCCATTACTATTATACAGTTTTTTTCTTGGAGTTGCAATTTTGCTACTTCATATTGTAGCATATGAATACTTCCTCAAGTATTATGATATTAATCTCAAATTATATACGTTGCAACTTTCTTTGAAGAGTTCGTACACTAGGATAAATTGAAAGTTGTTTCAAAAAAGCCATATAACCATGAGATCCCCATTTAAATTTAAATTGTAAAACATCTCTTATTGTTGGAAGACTCCATTTTAAACCGTAATTGGATTTCCTAGTCAAAGCATTAATCTGATCTGGTCGTAATCTTGTTGACACAGCCGCATGGCTTTTGAAATGAAAATTTTGTAATCTCTTTAAATGTATCTTTTCAACAGTGTACTTTTTTTAATTTCATTATAAAGTTTAGTTATATTTTGGACGCTTAGATTTATTGCAGCAACTTGTTACTTAAGTGTTTGAATTACATTGTTCTTTTTTCCAATTCTTTCAGTAATAATTTTTTTATTTCTAACTGGGCACGGAGTTCTGAAACTTCCTCTTGATTTTTGCATTCTTGTGCAGAACTGCCCTTTTGATTTTCGCATTCCTGTGCAGCAGAAATGGCTTCTTGATTTTCGCATTCCTGTGCAGGTACATCCAACTAAAAAAGAAAACATACATAAAATTTATATAAATATCGATAATAATCTAAAATAAATCTTGAAAATTTGATTAAAATGCATCTTTTACCTGAAAACTGTGATTATTATTATTATCAGATTTTTGTAAAACCTCGATGTCCTTTTGTAAAAACAAACTTAACTTTAAAGATGGGAATGAATATTCGGTCGATGATATTGAACAATATGTATCATTATTATATCCTATTTTTATATAGTTGTATATTTTGTTTTCCTGTACCTGCTTGAAGAGTGTAGTGATTTGAAAAAAATAAAAAAGTATTATTTTCACAAAAATTAAATGATATTTTGACACAAATAAAATTTAATAACTTACTTTATTGTAGGGTACGCAGTATGTATGATCATTTTCATTGTCAGTGTTTGTTTTTACATCACTAATGTTGATATTTGTTATTTTTTTAAGATTTATGAACTTCGTCGGAATCTCCGTATAGTTTCTGCATTACAAAGATTCTCACCATCTCCAATTTCTCTAGCTTGCAATGAGGGAACGGTGGATATTTTGAGCTTACAATTTTTATCTTGTTTTGTGTTTACATAGTTCTCAGGAACAAAATATAACTAACAAAAGGTGAGATATTTTGTGAGGTATTTTATAGGAAATATTTTATATAAAATTTTGTTGAAGAATCCCCGATATATATATTTATCATTAAAAATACATGATAAGTATATATATCAGGGATTCTTCAACAAAATTTTATATAATTCCTATAAAATATCTCACAAACTCTGGTATTAGATTTTAGACTCCAACCAGGCCTTTTCAAGGTAATCCAACAAACCCAAGCATTTTGCAGTTCTACATGTTTTGGAAATTTGTGCATGCATACTCCTTGTCTTTCTGTTACAACCAAATACTTCACACACTCTGACCATATTTCACAGAATGATATCTGCAAAGACAAATTTAATAAGTATATAAGAATATTTAATGATAAAATTCTCAATCGATACATATTTAAAAGTAAATAGAAATAATATAAATTAGAATATGATATAACTCTAATCTACGCGCATGTATATCAAAGATTAAAAATATTTATATTTTAAAAATGTCTCAGCGATAATATTTAAAATGTTTTTTTTTTAAAACATTACAAATATATTTTTTTCTCATTTACTGTACGCCGATTGCGGTTAGTTTGCACATGGATTCTCTACGGGCCCAACATGACGGTCAGCCAATCAGCAAGCGAGACGCTATTGTCGCTTCTCTGATTATTTAGGACTCTAATGAAAGCTACATACGAGTGTGTAGAACACTCCTCTTACCGTTTCTCGCGCCTAATATCGCATTACAGTAGGATGTCTCTTCTCGTCGCGCGCTTGTATAAGGCGCGGATTGGCCGATCTTTTTTAATGAATATCTCAATAATTATTAGAAAATCGTAAAATAGTACAGGACTTTCCTATTCACTTTGACATTCTTTATATGCACACAACGGGTGATCCGCGAATTATGGGACACCCTTTATATGTATATATACATACATATACAAGGTGTCACAAAACTATCGGATTTTGTCTTAATGGCAGATTTCTTAGAACATTTCAAGACAAAAATCCTTATACAAAAATGTCGAGGCTATAATAGTTTTTAAACGGGAAACGCTTATATTTTACGAATGAGAGGGCTGAGATTTCGTGCGCTCAGGTACGACAAAATAACAAGTGAAAGAAGTGCTTTATAATTGCAATGCTCTTTTTATGATATTATGATTACCATATAAATTTACAATAGCATTGTCATTATATGTTTTCTCGCTTCTTTATGCATTGCATTCTTTTTACGAATAATGGATGCAAGTACTAAAGGCATCTTAAAAATGATTCAAAAATTTGCGACATGTTCCAACTTTAGCTGTCAAAATGATCGATCAATATTACAATAAAAGTATCTACTATGATATGTTATGAAAACGTTTACAATTTATATTTCATTACAAAGATTCCAAAATATTTCAAAATGCAAAATAAATAAATGTCAAATTTAATTCTATTACAACTTATTTGTTTTGCATAGCATATCGTAGAAAACACCTTCATGGTAACATTGATCGACCACTTTGATAGCTGAAGTTGAAACATGTCACAAAATTTTACTCATTTTTAAGATGCCTTTAATTCTCGCATTCATTATTCGTAAAAAGAATATATTAATACAATGCGTAGAGAGAAGTCAGAAAACATATAATTACAATACTATTGTAAATTTATACAATAATCACATTATATTATAAAAAGACCATCTTATTTAAAGTCTGTTTATACTTATCCGTTCCGTATCCGTTCCGTATCATACCAACAAAATCGGACATGATTATTTACACATATCCGGATCGCATCCGTCAATTTTTTGAGACAGTCTGACATATGTAATTACTGACATATGTAATTATAGTAACGTAATCATGGCAAATCTGTCAGAAGAATTAGTCGTAATAGCATTAATTTTGGATGAAGAAGCCTCCAAAAAAAAAAAAAAATGAAATTTATGGGTCTACAAAGTATGGATGCAACGGAAAACGAAGGGTGAATTTTTAAATTTAATAATAAACAAAATATTTGATAACTATGAAATAAAATAAATATCTAAAATTAAAAAAAAGTTTTGTGAACGATAAATGTTATTATTTTGATGTTTCTAAAGAGATATATTGTGTATTCGGTTGAGATTGTACTGTCCGTTCCGTGAAAATGTCGTCACGAACAATATCGGCGATATTGGCTCGGTACGAAATAGTATAAATACATTTAATTTGCATTTCATCACAGGGAATCGAATCTAGCATCCGTACACTGACGTACACGGATACAGAACGGATAAGTGTTGACAGATATTTATAGAGCACTTTTTTCACTTGTTAGCCGTGCCGGAGCGCGCGAAATCTCAGCTCTCTCATTCGTAAAATATAATTGTTTTCCGTTTAAAAACTATTATAGCCTCGACATTTTTGTATTAGAATTTTCGTCTTGAAATGTTCTAAGAAATTTGCCAATAAGACAAAGTCCGGTAGTTTTGGGACACCCTGTATATGTATATGTATGTATGTATGTATGTATGTGTATATGTGCATTCGCGCACGCGCGTGTGTGTACAGGGTGCGCTCGGCTAAAAATCGGCGATGTTTAGCCAAATTTTATTCAATAATAATTCCTTTATTAAACGTTATATAAAAAAATGGTAAAAGATTTTTTTACTTGATTAATCCGCTCTACTTGCATATTACGGGTAGGGCGATTATCAGATACCCTGTATGTTATATATATATATATATATACACATATATATATATATATATATACATATATACATATATACATATATATATATATATACACA
>JBCAUJ010000008.1:7639381-7671487 GCA_038406275.1 Cataglyphis albicans
TATATATAATTATTTTATTTATTAAGTAAAATAACATATTTGAGATTGTAGCATAAACTCAATCTGAAAATATGGATTTTAATAACAAAAATAACACAGATGTTTAAAACAAATATAAAAAAATAAATATTAATACTCAAAATACTATTATATTAATGTTACATAAGTAACATGATTGAATTATAGATAATATTGCATAAATATTACTGACAAGCTTAAGATTAGTTTTAATTTCCCATTCATAAATGTAACATACTATAGGATGTCCAGAAAATCGCCTGCAATATTTTGGGAGATGATTTGGGACCCAAAAAGAAAAAAAATTATATAAACTTAGGTCCGGAAATAAGTCGTTTCTAAATTATAGAAACTTTTTGTTAAAAAAATTATAATTTATAATCCTTCTTTCTTAAATTTTTTTAAAATTTAAAATTTTAATTTTTTTAATTTTTTGATATTTGTAAATACGATTACATTATTTTTAAAATTAAAGGGTAAAACTTTAGAAAAAGGGTTCCAATGACCTTGACCTTGACATATGTTGTCCAGGTCACTGTTCTGAGTTACATACAAGAAGTTTTAGCCGTCCCTCATTATTTATTAAAGTTATTAACAAAAGAATTTCTACGAATTATTTGCACTTTTTGGACACCATATACATTAAATAAAATGATTTGGTGTAACCAAATTTTAGTTTTAAATCAGAAATAGGTTTGAGTTAGGTTATATCTTCAAGAAGTGGAGCCCATCTGTATGGGGGGAGGGAGGGGGGGGGAGATATGGAACTGACTGTGTCCACGCACACTTTCCCATCCACAGAACAATTGTGAGGTGGATCTCACTTTGCTTTGTAAAGTACATGCGTAGACACAAGGGATTATCTCTCCCCTCCCTGCCCCCAGGTTTCCACTTCCGGAAAATATAATTTAATCCAAATCTTTTAGTTTTAAAAGTAAAGTTGCATTGTTTTTTGTTGTCAGATTACGTATAAACCTTGGTTTTTACAAATCTTGGTTTGTTAATAACTTTTTGATAAACAACGAGCGATGGCTAAAACTTCTTGGATGTAACTTAAGATAGTGACCTTGACAACATATATCAAGGGATTGGGTTCCCTTTTGTAAAGTTTTACCATGCGTTTTTATAATATTGACATATGTAAATCTCCGTTATTAATTTTTTGTATCTTTACGTTTATTACTGAGTGAGTCCTGATTGCACACATTACAGATCGGACACGATAATATTTCCCGATCGGATACAGGCCGATGATTGAACTCAAACTTATGTATTTAGTTTTCTAATCACAGGCCCAGTTAATGTGAGAAATAAATTGCGCGTGAATCCAATTTCGGGAAATAAAAAAAAAGTTTATATAAGACTTATCAATACATAGATTTGAGTTGAACCTCGCGTGAAAAGTTGTAAATCCATGTGGAACTTCATTTCGCATTGAAAAGTATATGCGTGGAGGCAGTATGTTCTGCCCCTCCCCCCTGCGGGAGAGCTCTTCTATCTAAATTAAACAGATAGGTTTGCATTGAACCCCGCTTTGCGTGAAAAATTGTAAACCAATGTGAAATCTCACTTTGCGTGGAAAGTTGTAAAACCTATGTTAAAAACCTCACTTCTCATTAAAGTGTTTGCGTGGAGACAGTGTGTTCCGTCTCTGTCTGTAGGGGAGACTCCCCTATCAGAAAACTAGATACATAGGTTTGAGTTCAACCATCGGCCTGTATTCGATCGGGAAATATTATCGTGTGCGATCTGTAAGGTGCGCAAATGGGATGATCCTTTATTACTTGCCTTTTTTATATTTTTCTGTTATTTTTTAGGCTGATGAAAGCCAAAATAAGGGCCGTCGTCCGCTTTATTAGTATATGTTAATCTAATACTTGTAATAAATGATTATGCGCCCTTAATACTGTGCTCTTATTGCCGTATCCTACAATTTTTTTTATAACATTGGAGCCTCACATATATTTTCAATAATAAAATAAATATTGTAATAAAATAATTAAATTTATATTATTTAATTCGTAAAATTCAAAATTTTATTTATATGAATATTAGACTTTATTTTACATCTTAAGTAAACAATGAATGGATAATTTTAACTTTTTTGGACATTTATCTGCTTGATTTTATAAACAATAAGTACAATATCTGAATTGCCTGTATTGGAATTTTATGAGAAATTAAACTAATAGTTATTATATTTTTGATCTCTTGGCCTTTGCAAAAGCTTTATGTATTTCTCATAACTAAAATTTAAATAGATCGATAATGCATCGCGTCTTGCACATTAAACAACCGTATTAGCGACTGAATATTATTAAGTTTGAAATCTTTTTGAAATCTTTTAGTAATATTTCTCATGAAATATTACAATGACATATTCCTGTAATGTCTCTACAATATTGCGTTGCAACTTGCAAGTTTGTAACATTGCTGCAATGTAACTGAAATATTCTGTGCTATATGAGCATAGCGCGGCACAAGCTTTTGAAGCGATGATTTCAAAGTACAATGTCGCCTGGAATCTTAGCTAACTCCCAGCATTATTCATCAGCTCTTCGTTGTTCTCAAATTGTTGTATTTTTCATTTTTGTATGTGTGAACAGATAAAACAATCCGAACTAGAGTGTTCGAAAAATAGAACTTTTGGAGCAGTCTAATGAAAATTCAATGACTCATCCTATAGCCCGGATCTTGTATCAAGTGATTTTTATCTGTTTATATGTACGAACGAGTGATTCAATGATAAGTTGAGAAGTAGTGTTAGGAGTTGATTGAGATTCCAATTTGGGAACATTTTTTATGAAACCTTAGAAAAGTTTATACCACACTATGACAAGTGCCTCATTTTGGATGGCAATTATGTTGAAAAGTATTGTATATATGTAAACAACTTTTGAATATAATAAAATGTTTCTTCTATTTCTTATTTTGCAAAAGCCTATCGGAAATTGATTTCCAAATAACTCTCATACATGTATAAAAATGATATTTTATTTTTGTCTCAGGCGTTTTCGCCAAGCAACAAATATGTCGTGTCGGTCGGCTCGCAGCACGACATGATAGTTAACGTTTGGGACTGGAGGAATAACGTTAAAGTAGCATCTAACAAAGTTTCGAGCAAAGTAAAAGCTGTCTGCTTCGCGGAAAATGGCAATTATTTCGTCACCGTGGGTAATAGACACGTCAAGTTTTGGTATTTGGAATATTCTCGCAGTAGCAAGGTAATTTTTAACAATAACTTTTGTGACATAAGACCGATCTTTTTCTTTCTTTTCTTCGCGCAATAGAGACATAGGATTCTAACATAGTATTTTATTGTGCAGTACAAGGAACCTGTGCCTTTGATGGGCCGATCTGCCATATTAGGGGAACAAAGAAATAATGACTTTATTGACGTAGCTTGCGGCAAGGGGGAAATGGCGGATTCCACATATGTGATTACCAAAACGGGCTTGTTGTGCGAATTTAATAATAGGAGGCTTTTGGACAAATGGGTCGAACTCCGAGTAAGTTATTTTGAACGATTAGAATTATTTTTAAACAGTTACGTCGATTGGAACAAAGCAAAAAAAAGAATAGAATATAATCAATCTATTTTAAGTTTGATCATGCCAATGAGAAAAACTTTTTATAAACTCTCTCTTTCTCTCTCCCTCTCTCTCTCTCTCTCTCTCTCTCTCTCTCTCTCTCTCTCTCTCTCTCTCTCTCTCTTTCTCTCTCTACTTTTCCAGACAAGCAGTGCTAATTGCATGACGGTTGGAGATAAATATATTTTTATCGGATGCGCTGAAGGAATTGTGAGATGTTTTAGTCCTAGTACGCTTCAATTTATCACTACACTCCCGCGGACCCATTATTTGGGAGTTGATGTCGCGCAAGGATTGTCTATCAGGTTTAGCAATATTACTTCAATTCTCTAGTGTTTGTTTCGTAATACTTACGAACTTACGAATACTTTTTTATTCATTTTTTTAGTCATATGTCTCAACATCCACTCAACGCAAGATATCCAGATACGATTGCATTGGCATTCGATGAACGAAACAACAAGTTAACCTGCATCTATAATGACCATAGTATTTATGTTTGGGACGTGAAAGATATTAGGCGGGTCGGCAAGTCGCATTCATTTTTATACCATTCGGCATGCATTTGGGGTGTCGAAATGTACCCAACTGGTCCAGATTCTGTCGGCGCAATGCCGCTTGGGAGTTTTATCACTTGCTCCAGCGATGACACAATAAGGATTTGGAATCTGGAGAAGGATATCTCGCCAAATAATACGTTGTATAAACGTAACATTTACAGCAACGTCAGTATATAGGCGCGCGCCTCTTAGTCTCTTTCGCGATATATAAGACACAATTGTATAAAGCCGATGTTATCAGTTATATGTTATTTCACATTTTTTATTTTTTTTATCAACAGGAATTGCTCAAAGTTTTATATGTGGATCCAGAATTGACTTATCTGAAAGATCTGGATTTAGCCGCCGCAGGATCTACCGAAAAAAGCGACGCGTCTTATGATGGTCGTAATGGCGTACGATCTATAAGAGTCAGTCCTGATGGCAAACATCTTGCCTCTGGAGATAGGTAAAATAAAAAAGAAAAATTTAATTAATATACATAGAATGGAAAAACAAAACTGATATTTCGATAATTATGGATTTAAAAAAGTGTTTTAGATTGAAGTCATAAGTATGATGTGTAGTTAGCAATTGTGTCATTTTGACCTCTTAGATCACATGAAAGTTGTGTGAAGATCATTTTGCATTTTTTTAAACGGGAACTTTTATTTTTATTGCATATTATTTTTGTAGATGATGTCGAGACGTTTTTAAAATGTATTATTAAATCTTCTTTTAAAAAGTTTTTGAGTTACGAGCCATGAAATTACGATTTTGCGTTAGCATCCAAGTTTAAAATGATATAACTTTTAATTAGAATGCATTGTATCTTATGACTATTGTCTTTTAAACATTCTTTTTATCCAATCCATAGTTTTTGAAATTGTTTTGCTATTTCTCCTCCATCTTGTATAAAAACATATAGATTGAAAAGAAACAAATAGAATAACAGAAAAAAGATATAAGAAATATAACATACGTGTATTATTGTTATAGATCAGGCAACATCAGAATTCACGATGTATCTTCATTAGAAGAACTGTATTTAATAGAGGCGCATGACGCAGAAGTGCTATGTTTAGAGTATTCGAAATTTTCGCAATATTCGATAAATGTCCCTAGGCTATTGGCAAGTGCATCGCGAGATCGGTTAATTCACGTTTTTAGCGTGGATCAGGGATATAACTTCTTGCAAACGCTTGATGATCACAGTTCGTCCATTACTGCTGTCAGATTCTTCAATCAATCAAATCAGGACAATCAAATACAAATGGTATCCTGCGGCGCCGATAAGAGTATTATTTTTAGACAACTTCAATCGGTAAACAATTTGATTCAATAATCGATGATCAATTTTGATTTGTCAAAATAATATATTAATGATTATCTTTCGTATTTATATAGACACCAGGTGGAATGCCACAATTTGCAAGAGATCACAACGCTCAGGGAAAAACTACTCTATATGACATGGAAGTCGATTCCGGGCAAAAGCATGTCTTAACTGCCTGTCAAGATAGAAATATTAGAGTTTACAATGTTACAACGGGTAAACACAATAAAACTTTTAAAGGCTCTGTTAGCGACGATGGCTCACTAATCAAAGTCGTTCTAGGTAAGATAGTTAATAGCTCATTATATCGCTGTTTCATTATAATATTGTAAAATTCTTTAACAGAAAAATCAATGTTGTAGTAAAATAATAATGAAATTAATAAACATTAATACTTAATAAAATAAAACTACAATAGAGTCTCCATAACTTTTATTACTAAGGACTCGAAAAATGAAAAATTCTTGGAAAAAAATGTTCTAAAATCCTTCATTCTATTATAGCGAAACTGTTTAATTGTCGTGCACTTGCGCGAAATAATTATACATAGTTGAGTAGCAAAGCTGTCAGCACTCGCAAAAATAATTTAATATATAAATGTTGCTACACACACTATCATGTAATCTATTCATTATGATATGGAGATAACATATATTAGTGCTGATGAAACTACGAAGGAGAAACCAAATTTAATTGTAACTTATATGGAAGCTTTATTGTAATATAATTATTTATTATTTATTATTTATTTTTTTCAGAATCATATTTTTACATTAAAGAAATGAATTAAATTATCAAAAAATAATAAATAATTTAAATTTATAATGTCTTCAAATCTCGCTATTTAAAAATATTTTATTCATGTTGAAGTAGAATAACAATATTCCTATTATAGAATAACAATATTCCTGAATTGTACTGGACTTTGATTTACAAATGTTCTATTTGACATATTTTCAGATGCGTCCGGTATTTACGTAGCTACCTCATGTACAGATAAAACACTTTGCGTATACGATTATTACAGCGGTGAATGTATGGCCACTATGGTCGGACACTCAGAATTGGTAACAGGTTTACGTTTCAGTCCGGACTGTCGTCACCTCGTATCTGCGAGCGGCGATGGTTGTGTATTCATATGGCGCGTGCCACATGACATGGTTGTGACCATGCAAGCTCGTCTGGCTCAACAAGCGATGCGCGCTGGCAAGTGAGTAGTTCTGTTCTCTCTCTTTTCCCCCGTTTATAAATCTGATTGATTTTAATGAAAGTCGCACTTTGAATAAAATTTGTATTATTATCGGATGTGGTATTCTTAGGAGACTATCTCAGGTCAACGTTGGTATCGATGTGCAATTGGACAAAGAAACTTTTGGAACACCCCCACCGGATTTTCTTGATCCCAGTGCGAATCCGACATCTCAAGGTATTGGCATGGATTACAGATTTAGTGTGGGTCAATTGCCATTATGGGCGAAGAAACAAATGAATACTGCAAGTACTGATGGTAGCGCAGCACTTGACTTGAACGTCAGATCTCTCAATGTTGATCTACCTAAAGGAAGATGGGCACAAAGAGTTCAAGAGAGCGACAGTATTACTGTAAAATCCGTCTATGACAGTGATGAAGTCATACCGTTTCCTCCATCTCGTAGTGCTATTGATTCAGATGGCGGTGGCGGCGGTGGTGGTTCGAAGGATAGTTCCATCGACAGCGGCACGGAAACGAAATATAGCAGTGAATATCGCCGAGAAACAGCTATTAATAAAATGGTTGGTATTATAAAGTATGTTTTTAATTAAATGTACAAATTGATTCTTTGGTATTTATTAATCATATTTTCTATAATTATCATACACATTTGAAGATATAATAATGTCCTATAAAATAAATTATAGAAAGTATATGCTAGTGATTGCATAACTGAATATCAATTACTAACGTATATAAATATTACAAAATAAATTACAAGTAAAAAATTGTGCAAATTAGAAACTTGCACATTGCTTCCTTATAATTTTATTTCATAAAAAATAAACCGTTTCAATAATTCTAATCAAATTCAATACAAACCATCCTTTAATGCTACTCTATTCATGTAAAAATATTTAATCCGATATCTCAAAATTTGTGGAAGTTACAGCGTGTACGTATATTTATTGAAAAATTCAAAATTTTATAAAAAATAAATTCTTTTACCAATTTCCATTAAATTTAATTATTATTTAATGATATTCTATTCTTATAAAATGTTAGACCGATATCTCAATAAAGTTTGCGGAAGTTAGAACAACACCCTTTTTTTGGAAAAATTCAAAATTTTATTAAAAATAAATCTTTTCATCGATCCTAACTAACAATACCAACCAACCTTTAACGATATTTTATTTATATAAAAGAAATTTAGCTTATTATATCAAAATTTATGGCAGTTAGAGTATCCACGTTTTTTTTTGTACACATATGTACATATATAATGACATTTTTAAAAATATGTTTTTTTGATCATGTTGTAGAACATTTTGAACATATTGGCATCAAAATTTGAAAAAAAAAATTTTTTTTTGATAAAAACAAACTTATGAGAAAACAATAATATTGCTATTTTTTAATTTGGGAACAAAATAACATTTATTTACGATTTTAGGAAGAAGGAGAAAACATATTCCAGCTTGATCCTGAAAGTTATAAAGAGATAGAAAATGACACAAAACAGGTATTAACTAAATTATGAACGTTAATATCATTTTATCGCATGCTTTATCGTTTTTCTAATTTTCATTAACAAGCCTTATTCAATATTTTACTTTATGCTTTTTAATAATTTTCTTTTAAATTATTCTTTAATTCATATATTTGTGTTTTGTTAAATATATTTTATTTTGATCGCTGGTATAGATAATTGATGATAAGGTAACAATAAGAAACAATATGACGGAATTAACACGTCAGTCAAGGAGTCGTCATCACACCGACGATAGCAGTCTTGGCAGTTTTAAATTTGAGGTATAAATGTAAAGCTTAAACATAAAGGAAAAGCGTTTTTAGAAATTATTATTCAAAAAGATAGTCTTTTTATGAAATACTCCATAAAACTGCTTTTTTTAACATAACGAAATGCATCATATATTTTGTAAATAACATATTCCTGCTGCTATCATGATTTTAAATATTATTTTATTGATTATCGCTTGTGTTGTTTATATTTTTGTTAATTGTTTATTATCAATAACGACTCGCCATATTTTTATCAAAAAATATGTCGTCCAGGATCACGAGAGCACTGAACATGATGGGGACGTTGAAGATTATTCCGAAGGTGAAAATGGAACGACTGGTTCTGAGAAATCACATAGATTAATATATTATCCTCCATCAGAAGATATTATATCAAATCAATTCACTGTTAACGCAATAGACGTTGAAGAACTTCGAAGGTTTGTTTTTAATGTAGTTTTTTTTTTAGGATAATAGTGTAAATATTTTGTAAAATAATGCAAAGCATTTTTTGAATGCACAGATCGCAAAGACGACAAAAAAGATTAAAGAACGCAGAAAATAATCGGACGAGCGAATTGATCGCGTCTGGAAGTCAGGATGAATCTGACTCGGAAGGCGGCGCGTCAACTCCTAGTGCTGAAAGAAATCCTCTATCTATATTGTCTGAAGCTAGTTCAGAAGGTTTTGATCAGCTTGCTAAACAGAATCATAGAGAAAAATATTTGAAAAATGCCTTTGAATCACTTAGTGGAGCGGAGGAACCTCTGAATCGTATAAAAACGACGAGTATTAGTTCCCAATTTCATGGAAGGTAAAATGAAATTTAATTGTGAATAAAATAAGATTTAACAAAGGCTTGAAATTTTATGATTTAACAGTTTCTAATTATTTATTAAACTATTGCAGACTTAGTGTCGGTGAAGGTAGTACCACAATACGCAATGCAACAGTAGTTAATGCAACCAAACACGTGAGAGGCGATGTTGATGTAGTGAAGAAACGGGAAGAGTTGCAAAGGAGGATAGAAGAAACAAGAAGAAAATTGCAAAGTGTAAGTACAATTTTTTTTTGCTTTAGAAAAACGACATGTAGCACGAGACTTGCTAAATCTTGATTATTATGTCTACAGGTCGGTTACCGATCATCATTGAAATCCAGCCAAAGCATATCCGATTTGAGCAGCCATATACAAGCGAAGCATCATCGTTCGAGGCTCAGTACAGGTAACAGATTCGGTCAAAAAAACCAGTTTTCAAAATCGACTAATCCTAAACCTATGCTAAATCCAAAGTCCACATTTAAACCTCAACAACTCACTAATAAGGTTCAAGGTATGGGGAATGCATTATCTAAACTAGAGATACCAAATGAAAACTCAAAAAATAAGACTGTGTTATATATTGATGAGAAAACACAACCAAGTCATAACCGTCCATTAACATTGACATTAAAGAAAACTGAAAAGTATAAGCTGTCCTTGAATAAGGCTAATCAATCTTTACCCGAATCTCCTGTATGCGAGGAATTGAAACTACTGAAAGAGCAATGTAAGAAGACAGCAACTCGGTTTGCGCGATTTGCCCAAAAAAAAAGATCTTGTAGCTACTTTATTGATCTGGATGAGAATACGGAGAACATTGCGAAATCCGTTGAAAGTTTACCCGCTATGAACGAGCGTAACAACGAAAATCTCAAAGAAACCATGGACGATGCGGAAGAAAATGGAAATTTCAGTGACGATTCCTTGGAAGGGGATTTCAAGAATCCACCCCGACGTTGCATTAGTGATTATCAGATAAACATTCATATGGACGACCATAGAAATCATTCAAATTATCAGAATTTCCAAAAGAAAATTTTAACCGGTTCTCAGGAAAGCATACTTTCAGATGCGTCTATTGAATCATTTTCCAAAGAAAGTGCCGAGATAGATTATAATCATTATGATCACGATAGACACTCAAGTGCGAGTTTCTTCTTGTCCCGGCGTAAGATGCAAGCGGGCAGAAGTCAGGAGAGTATATTGACTGATGAATCGGATTATCAGATATTTCCATTGCGCGAGAACACCGCTCATCAAAGCACAGAAAGTGTGTTAACTGATGATTCCGATTCTCTCGTGAAATCTGCACCTTTAGAAATGTTGTTCGACTCGCATTACAAACGAAAGAGACAAAACTCCGAAACTTATAATGAAAACCCTAATAATGTTATAACATCTGCTATAGATAATGCGCAAGGTTCTGTTAATGAGAATACATTGTGCAGAACAGTATTTAGATCAAAATCCTTACAAGATACCAGAATTAACAAAACAAAGAACGACATAAATTTTATAGAAAACAACGCGACACCGGACATTCATGTTTATTATGAATTTAATTTTGACAACGAACATAAAAGAAATGTAGACCCAGCAATTTATGACAAATTAGAATCGATCTCGTGTAACAATAGCTTGAAAGTGCCTACGAATCCAGAATCAATGATGATTATGAATAACTTTGTTCCTCATAAACCACCAAAACCTAAAAGAAATTTATCTCGTACTCAGAGTATGCGTAACAGAATTAAACCAAGTTGGAAATGTAACGATACATCATCTTTATCATCTACTAAAAATGCCGTCAATTCCGATAATTATGTAGCGCTTTCCAGAAATTCATCTTATTCAGAATACCGAGTTACGCGAAGCGATTCAGAAATTAAACGAGATTCGATTAATATGGAGGCAATGGAGCAAGTTTTGCAATCTGCAAACTACGCACAAGAATCTGATAACGATAAAGACAGTAGACATAAATTCTACAGCTTACAATCCCTTTGCACCGATAACAACATTATGTTGCAAGATAAACCTATACGCGATAAGAACGATTCCTTGCATTTAATGAAGAATCATTATTTAGGAAAAATTCATGATACGATCGAGAAACAAAGCAAACCATTAGATAAGAAACAAAACTGCTTTGAAAATGAAATCCCAACGAAAGATACGGAAACTTATGACTCATTAGAACCTAATGGGGCTTCCTGCGATTTGCAAACGACGGAACTGCAGTTTGATGGTTCGAATTTACAATCTGCCAACAAACGAATTGACAATCTGGATGCGAACATGGATGCCAGAATAACTCGCGCCATCGAGGGTACTGTAAAGTTACTTTCAAAAGAATTTGAAAATTTAGTGAGACAAAAACAGTACTTCATAAAGGACAAATGTTCGCGATTGGCGCAATGTCAAGATAAGAGCGAGACCTTCGCTAAATTGCAGGCCGAACGAGAGAATAAATTTTTTGTTAATAAGCGCGAGGTACGGCTACATTCATGTGGCGAAGATTGCGATTGCATCGATACATCAGCGATGGATAGATCGCTAATGGAAAGCGGCTCCTCCACATCTGCCTCAAGTTGTACTAATTCACCAAAGAGAATGTGGCCACCCGCGTCGCGATGTCAGAGTCACATGAAGTGGACAAAAACTTTGCCGACAATCAATCAAGTTATTCTTCCTACGAAACATCCGTATGCAGGTATTGAGCAAATAGAGAATGCTTGCGTGTATTTTTACATGTTATTGAATATCAATATATATACGAAAATCGATAGACAATTTATGTCGCGATTACGAATGCACTACTAAATCGCATTGGCACGTTATATAGTTACAAAAAAAGAAATGTTATATATATATATATATATATATATATATATATATACATATACGTATATATTTTATCCATGTGAATGTAAATATAATACGATTAATATATATCGAATTTTATTTCAAGGCAACAGCAATTTACTTTTCAGTTTTAATGCTTTTAGTCAAAATATAGCTTTGTTAATATTATTATTATTTTCATTTGGCACGAAATGCAATTGCATGCTTTTCTTATTAAACATTATCCTTATCTTTTTCTCCTTTATTACTATCTTTTTTACTACCAATCTTTATTTTATATTTATTACACATTTATGCAAGAAGCTCGATGTTAAGTAGCAATTCTATTTAATTTAAGAAAATTTGCAAAGCTAGAATTACGCTTCGAATTTCAGCGTTTTATAATAAAAATTAGAATATATTTTAAATATCTTATTTGTTTTCATATTCTTATATATCATGCATCAATACAATAACAATGAAAGCCAGTGGTTTTTATATGGCGATTTATTTAGGAATTTAGAAAACAAGTTTCATATTTTTGAATGAAAAATATAAAAGAAATGCCCTGCTTAAAAAATCCGATGGAAAAGATCAAAAATAAATAAAAAATCTACGTAATTAAATCGTATTTTTTATTTGTAATATAGCAGATTTCTTATATAGGGTGTCTACAAAGTCTGTCCCCACCCTCTATTTCGGAAACGGCTTATAATTATAAAAAATCTAGAAATACATTTTCGATCATTTCAAGCAGCTATTCTTTTAAGGGTTGAGGGAGTTGTTTCTTCAAGAAGGTGCATCAGGGAAATCTTAACTCAAAAATTTCAAATAGGATTCCCTACCTCTTAAGCAAAATGTTAGCAGTATGACGGCAGATTGGTAGTAGATTTAATCAAAATCTACTACCAAAATCTGTTAGCAAACTGATATTAATTGCGTTTGCATTCAGCTAATGTTTTGCCAGCAGAATCTGCTAATATAATAAGTCGACACATTGGCAGAAAAATTTGAACAGACTTTGTTGACATAACTTGGCGGCAGATTGGCGACAGAAACTGCTAACATAATCTGCTGACAGCAGAAATCAAGCAGATTCTGCAGCTTCTAGATATTTATATAAAATGGACATTTAAATGGATTTAAAGAATCCCAGAAATGAAATCAGACATTTATCTTCTAAGTAACAAAATAACAATAAATTTTGGTCACAAAATAACATAAATAATTAGACATCCTAAATTAGGTCTCATGAAACTCAAAAATGATGTCAATAGTCGATATATCACATTCACGGGACGTCATTTTCTGTTTTTTGTATTAATAATATATAAATATATAATATTAATGTAATAAATATCGGAAAATTTAAATAATTTAATTTACACAATTAAAAATTTTATTTAATGGAATTTCTATTTTATATCTTAGATTTCTATTTTATATCATAAATAATAATTAAATAATTTTGCTTATTCGAAGAAATTGTACGAATAAATGAAATCAGACATTTATCTGTCTGATTTTTCAAAAATCAGTTCAATATCTGAATTCCCTGTATGGGAATTATATAAAAAATTGAACCGATAGAAATAATTATTTATCTTAACCGCATTTTGCTTCATATACGCTCATGATAAGAACTTGAATACGAGATATAGAAAGTGAATACTGCGTCGCATAACGGTAAGCAAATAAACTACTGTTTCAATAAATTATTGCAGATCTGTTTGATTTCTGCTACCAATTTTGCTATCAGATTGCGCGTGCGCAGATCTTGCTCGGTTTTTTGGTGCTAATCTGATATCATGTCATGTTAGCAGATCCTGCTCGATTTCTGTTACCAATATGCTATCAAAATGCGTACGCGCAGACTTGCTCGATTTCTGCCGCCAATCTGACATCAAATTGCATTGCGCAGATCCTGCTCAATTTCTGCTGCCAATCTGCTATAATAATTCTGTACAAATTTTGCTTGGTTTCTGTTACTGATCTGTTGTCAAATTATGTCAGCAGGTTTTGTAATATTTCTGCTGATGTTCTATTATCATTATTCGATATAACAGATTTTGTATATACAGTCTTTCTGCTGACAAAAGTTTGTAGCAGATGTTTGACAAAATCTGTTTGAACAGACTTTGCTATCTGGGTATATATATTCTTCGAAAGGAGAATAGAATTTAACCCTATTAAAAAAGAAAATTTTTGACTCAAAGTGGAGATTGATACGTAGATCCATCCAGAGTAGTTATTTAGATTTAAAGTTCGAAAAAGCCAATTTTCAAGAAATTATTACTCCCATTTAGAAAATTTTAAAAAAACGTTTGAGATGTGAATTGCTAATCACTATTTTTATTCCCTTGTTTCTATCGCTTCGCATTGTACAAGTAAAAAACTTATTAACAAGAAAGTCATACAGAATATGGATTTTTTTGACATCGTATAAATGGACCGTTTTGTACAGAAAATTGAAAACTTATGAAGAACTATACAATAATAAACTTCGTTTAGCACTGAAAGTACCGGATGATGTGAGATGGACTTCGCGTGGAAAGTTAGAAACGCATATGGAACCGTATTATAATAAAATCAATGAGTACGGTTTCACATAAGTTTCTAAATTTCCCACGCGAAGTAAAATTTACTCCACAACGCCAGGTATTTTTAGTGCTAATCGAGGTCTATTATAGTACGTTCTACGTGAATTCTATCTACAGTGTCAAAAAAGTCTATATTTTATTTATATAACTTTTTTTTTGTTAATAACTTTTGATAAATAATGACAAAAGAAAATCCTAATGGAGTTTTAATGACCTTGACTTTGACTTATATTATAGAGATTACTCTTCTGAGTAACTTTCAGGAGCTTTACGCGTCGCTCATTGTTTAACTAAAAAGTTATTAACAAATAAAGTTGACAATATAAAAGTGTGAATTTAACTCTATAATATGAATTTAGTGATTTTGCAGATATAGAGAGTCACCCCGATTTTTATAATTTAAAAATATGTCAAGATTATAACCTTGAGTAAATTGTGAAAATTTTAGTTGACGCTCGTTGTTTATTGAAAAATTGTTAATAAAAAAAATTTTCACAAATTATATATAATTTTAAAGTATTTACGTTTTATGAAATGTATTTTTATCATTTATTTATGTGTAATATATCGATTGCGGAGAAGAGGTAGAGCCCTTTTTTTTGCATCTAAATCCTGAAAAAAGCTAACTTAATCCAACGCATTTCTTAGAAATGAAACGTTATTTGAGGTGAATAGGTCTGCAAGAAAATAATATGTCAACAACTTACATGTTGGTGGAAGTGGGGTTCCGCCTTTTTCCCGTTCACATGTTTTGTGATGATGGCGAGCTCGCAATTTCAGATGCTTTCTTCAACAATGTCATAAGAAATCTTTGAAGGATAAAATGCTGATTTCTTATTCAAATTTTACTTTTGATAAACATATTAATGTTTTTTTTTTAATAATGAGCAGACTATCCAATAAATAATTAATTTAGCATAGTAATATTTCATTTTTGAATACTATATAATAACTTGCATTTATTTAAGTATATGTATGCAGTAAGATTATTCTATAAACTAAGTCCAATATCAAGTTTTTCATTGTCAGATTACAAATCTTGATTTTTACAAATATTTGTTTGTAATAATTTTTTAATGAACAACGAGCGATGACTAAAATTTAAGAGAATTATTAAGGGCGAAGACCTTAACAACATATATCGAGATCAAGATCATTGAGACTGGATTCCTGTTAATATTTATCGAAGAATTTATTACAATTTGGAATTAAAGTTTATTACATAGTATAGGACTAAGAAAAAATCGTCTTATGCACATTAATAATCCAAGTAAAACACAAAATCATAAGATCATGATGACAGCAAGTAGAAGTCAATTTAGAAAAAATCATTATGCATTATTAAATTGATACATTTTTTATGATGAATTCTTGACATAACAATGATTTTCTGTTTTTATTTTTAGATCATTTTTACGTCATTTTTTATCAGTTACTTTTAAGAGACAAATGAGGTCATAATGATATCCTAATGATATCATCAAGATTTTTGTGATTTATTTGGCAAGTTTCACAAAAAAATAAACGGTAATTATATAGAAATAGCAACTATCTTCGATTTTTATAATTTTGAGATACATTATCAAGGAGTCATTCTGTGAAATATTGTGAAAGTTTTAATCAACACTTATTATTTGCTCATATATTGAAGTATTCTATTTATTTAAGCAAACACTTAAAGAAAGTTCTTTAACAAGTAAAACAATAAACATATTCCTGTAAATGTAGGAAGGAGTTTTGTATGCCTCCATACAAAACATATAGATTTTGTAAATGCGGGCTTTTCTTAAGTTAAGAACGAAGATTTGCTTTAGAGATATTATTAAAGTGAAAGCTTGTCGTGAATAGATCGCTTCTCAACTCCCATTTTATGTATATTAATACAAATATTTATTTTTAAACTCTTATCTGTTTTTAATATATAAACCTTCAACAATTCAAAAGTTGTTAACAAAAAAGTATAATGAATAGTATGTAATTTTCTGACATCGTATATATAGATTATACAATACATTTTCATATTACATTGTTTGCTGAAAATGAAGTTGTTGCTGTTTAACTTTCTTACTGAATACAGCTAATGGAATGAATTTTTATGTTTGTGATACTTCTTGCGAACAATTTGCAATTATACTCGAATAAAAATGAGCTAGTACAGGAAATTGCTGTACAACTAATATTTGGTCACTGGAAAATGAAATTTATGAGTTTTTTGCTTTAACGACAAAATATGACGAGTTGTTAAATTATTTGTGCGCGAATTTATGCGCAAAAGATTTTATAATTAACATCAATATTAAAAAACAATTGTTAATGTATAAATAATATGTACGTATAAATAATATGGGTATGAGTGAGGAAAGGGCGGAGCTTTTTTCTCTGCATCCCAAGAAAATTCTAACCTGAAATATTATATCTTACAATTATTGAAATCAGGAGATGATTCCTATCTCTACATAATTACCAAAAAAATTTTCTGTGAAACTGATGCACTATTATCCTACGTTCGACTCTTAAGAACTCACAACATTCAAATTTGTCACATATAGAGTCTTATTAATCCTTTGATAGTAAATGTTTCTTACATTAACTTACACTTCATGGATCATTTTCTTTTCGAAATATAATAGAGGGTATATTCTTAAATTATACATGCTTTAAATTTTATGGCGTTCTCTTTTTATTCCTGAGATATGCGATTTTGAAATATCATAATTTTCATATTTGTGTGTATCATCTTTTCTTATATCCTGTGTGTTTTCTTTTTTTTTACATTTGTTCGTTATATTTAAATTTTACTTTCAGTATTCAATATATATTTTCAACATTATGTCAGAATTATAAATTTTGCAATTTGTAAAATAAATACGTGGGTACGGTGAAGGACGTGATGTAGATCATGAAATGATTAGAATTTGATTATTTTTAATAACAATTTATTCTCTATTAACAAATAGTTTGTAAATATTTCCGGGGACGAAGCTACTTGGATTTTTCCACTTTCCACGCGAGGCGAGGTTTAACACAAACCTATGTATCTAATTTTCTGATAATAGAGCCTCCCGCAAGGGGGCGGAACATATTGCGTTCACGCATATACTTTCCCATCCATACAACAATTGGGCGGACTTTGCTTTGCTTTGTAAAGTATATGCGTACAAACAGTGGGTTTCGCCCCCTTTACAGGGGAGGGGCTCCACTTCTGGAAAATATAACCTAACCTAAACCAAATTTTAGTTTTAAATCAGAAATAAGTTTGAGTTAGATTATATTTCTTTTGAAAGTCGAGCCCCCCGTAGGAGTAGGGGGGGCGGAACATACTGTCTCTATACATATACTTTTTAATGTGAAGTAAGATTAAAATCGCATATCTCGGAAACTATAAGAGATCCCCGATTAAATTATAAGGAAAAATTACTCAGGCTTATATCCTTGACAACATATGTCAAGATCAAAGTCATCGGTGAAGCAACCTTTTATGCATATTAAATAAAACATAACGAGATATATAGAGATATCGCGGTTTGCTCACTCGTTGCGAGGAACATGTTCCGCTCGCACTAGTAACTCGGACGAAGAATGCCTAGTCGTATCAGTCTGTGTAAGAAAAATGTACCCAACGAAAAAGCATAATATAAAAAGAGAAAAAATCTGCCACGCTGATATTTTTTTATTGCTTTGGCACTTGAATTCGCACGTTTGGAATTTTCCGTCATGCATGCCACAAATATAATAAAATATTAAAAAATTGCATACTAATTTTTTTAGCGGAATTAGGAAAGCCAGTGTGAAGTAAGATGTAAGAAAACAAATTTAATTTAACAGTCGAATAGGCGAGGCAGACTAATAATATTTATTGCGAACGATTATTGCGAGGATACTTACGCCTGCTTTTGCTCATATCATATTCATGGTCGCCGATGTTGCTTGTCAAATTCTCACTCCGAGGTTCTTCTTGTTGTTATTGCGACGAGTAAAATCTTTCTGTCGGACTCTAAAATGGCGAATATTTATATGCTTCTTATACTTATAAATATATCTTTGCTCCTTAAAGTTGAACCGCCGGGCAACAAACAGTAAAGATTTGATTCGCGAATCTAAACGTGCGTGTTTACTGTTTTGAATCAAACTTTCATTATCATATCAATAAAAATAATCTCCCGATGTTAAATCAAGTCGATGACAATTATATAACATTTTTAATATTTTTCTTATTTTATCTAAATATTTTATTAAGTATTTATTATTAACCCTTCCGCTGCGACAGATCTTATATAGCGCACATGGCAGATGGTAAATATTCAACATTATTTAATTATTGCTGATAAAAATTTTCGAGCGCCTAAAACTATCATCACTAGATGATCAAATTTAATTTGATACAAATAGCACACTGCAAGTAAATTTTTAAAGCGCTTATAGGCGCTAACAGCAATGAAAGAGTTAAAAATGAAAAAATAAATTAACCAAACTCTCTTGAGCAAGATTATCTAAATTTTTTTTGTGCGGAAAGTTTTAAACTATGTATTTTATAGTTTTACTTTATTATAAAGTAAAGGGTTGAAACGGAAAGAGTGAAACTCTTCCCTCTGCATCCCCACCTCGAAAAGAACTAACTTAACCCAAACTTATTTTTTATTTTAAATTAAGATAATTTATTCGATTTATTGATTCTATCCGATACTGAATCGAGTCAAGTCAAATAAAAAATCTAGCTTAAACTATTATATCATAGCGGAAAGAGAGAAGGTTAAGAAACGCTTTTCGCCATGACAGTTTAAAGTCATCGAGTTTTAAACCAAACTTTCGATTTGACTTAATTCAGTGTCGAGTAAAATGTATAAATCGAATACTTTATTGATCTCAATTTAAAATAAAAAATAGATTTGGGTTGATTTTTTTTTTTTTTAATGAGGGTTCAAGAGGAGAGGCTCCGCCTCTGTTTCTCTCACGCTTTTATTTTATAACAATTTTATAAAGTGAAATCATAAAATATTTGGAATTTTTTGCACAGTTTAAAATAATTGAAGTCGATATATTATATATATAAATCTTTAAGTTAATGTTTATTAATTAATAGCTTAATGATGAGTGATTTGATGAATGCTTAATAATAAAAAAATTTTTGAAAGTCGTTGAGATCATAATTTTGAAAACAAGATTAAAGTAATTTTTTTTCTAAAAACTTTATTTTTACAATATTTCAAAATTACATACCTCGGGAACTAAAAATGACACCACAAAATTCAAATCATTTATTATTTAAGAATATATCCTCCACAACATACATGTATATATAAAAAAAATTAATGCGTGTTATGTAAGTTTTTGTTTCAACTTTTATCCTATATTTAATGAAGGCAATAATAGTATATTTTTAATATGGATAAAATGGAATTAATCATCAAATCAAATGCGCAAAATATATGTGAAAAGGAGAATAAATGTCATTTATTTCTTGCCAATAAAGGAGCATACATAAATCTCTATGACTTGCAGCCTTAAATGACTTACTGAAATATGATCAATGCGTTTTACACGCTGCTAATGCTCGACTTAATTTTCACTCGGTCGAATTAATCAGTTTTGACATTTTCTTTAGCGATTCCTAAATTCTCGTCTTTACATTCATCAACTTGATTCGTACTTCGTATCTTAGTTTGAAATTCAAATTATTTGTTTTTCACATACCAATGTTCTCGTCTTTGGCTGTCTTGCTTATTGTCCTATAATTTTTATCTTGCGAAGAATCATCTTAATTTTATTTTCTTCCCACAGTCTTCACATCTTGTGGCTTAATCCTTCTATTTCTATCCTGAACGAAATCTTAAATGTGGGTTTGAGATATTCTGAATGAAAACATAAATGTCCAAGAGTAGAAATACATTTCATTACTTACAAAAATGTAGGAAATTATCCTCTTGTCAGTCCTCTCTCGTGTCGATCGTCACTTTCCTTTCTTTTCTCTTGACTCATTTTAATTATGCGCGATTTGACTTGTACACTTGCGGACTTTGGTTTGGAATCAACATCTCATAATACAGTATAAAAATATTTTGGTATCGCGCTGAATATATGTATTGCCACAGAAAAATTCACTCTGCGGGTAGCTATGGTCTATGTGAGAGAGGTGATATAATCTTATTATCTCGCCAGTTAGTAACTGAACTATGAATATTACAATTTTAAATGTAGCAAGCATTTGGCAAAATCTGCTCGAACAGACTTGGCTGATTGACATCGCTGACTAATTGTTTAAAAAAAATACAAAAAATTATAAAATTGAATAAATAAATAACTTTTCTATATCAGTAGAAATATAGGTTTGATTAAAATGATAGTTTATGATTAAATCATATTAAATTTTAACAAAATTTGAATTTGTTTCTATCAGTTTTTTAAGCAGGGTAGATTATAAAAATAGTAGCTATTAGTGCATGTGTGTGCACGTTGTCAACAGTTGGCAGTAATGGGACAAGAGTTTCGTCAAAAGTTATTGATAGTGAAGAAGAAGGGGGTGGCATGAGACGCGCCTGTTCGCTGAGTGATCTTTCCATCAACCCTTCAAATAGGTTTCTGCATGGTTCTGTGCAAGGTATCTTTTATCATTGTATATAGATGTATTTTTAATTTTGATATGCTTCTATACTATTATGAATATTACTGTAGATTTGATAAGTTATATATATATATACAGGGTATCCTAAAAATTTTGACACATCCGAAGTGTGAAAGTAGATTGGGCCAAACTGAGTCGAAAAGTTCTATACCATTTTGCAAAATTTGCAATAGTTTTTGCGTTATTAAGTAAGATACCTTCGTTGTTAAGAAACATACACAAATAAACCGTCGTACATGTCTGCCGATACCGGTCTATCGCTTTCCAACGTGCTCATTAGCTTACATATTTTAATTATTATTGCAAAAACTTTTGCGAATTTTGCAAAACGGACTATAGGACTTTTCGGCTCAGTGTGACCCAATCTACCTTCACACTTTAGATGTGTCAAAATTTTTAAGACACCCTGTATATATATCGTGCGTGCGTGCAACAAAAAATTTTCTATAAACATGGATCGAAAAATGCTTTGTTAAGAAGTTATCGCTCAAAAACTTTTGAACTCGTGATTATTTTACACATTTTTCTAAATATCATGGAAAATGTGCGTTTTTAAACAAAACCAAAACCAAAGTTGTAGAAAATTAACGAAATTAAATTTCAATTGAGGTCAAAATGATTGTTGTAACGTTCTATAGATTTTGATATAACCAATTTCAAACAGGAGGAAATCCGTAAAGCGACTAGATCGGTTATTACTCGATGCCGAAAGTGTATTGGAACAAGGGGGAGGGGGGATTTTGAGAACAGTTAGTTTTTTTCACGTCTTTATTTATTTTCTACTATTATGTGTTATTTTAGTTTTAAAAAATTTATTTTATTTTCACAAAAGAAAATGATTTTTATTTTTATTATTTTTTCAAGAAATTTATTACTTTTTATTTTCTTTTTATTTTATTTTCTTTTCACCTTTTGCTCTTCCTTTTAAGTTTTAATAAAACCAGAATGTAAATGATTATAATAATTTATTGACAAAATCAAGAAGCAAAGATCATTACCAATTTTTAGCAAAGTATAAGCAAGGTACAAGAGAGAAATGTACGCTGTTATAAAGATTATAGAAAGGAATATCTCGCTTTCTAAAATGCTAGATAAATAAATACGTATACAATTGCAATTTGTTAGACACGTAATATAAGCCTATTTAACATGCTATTCCTAGGCGACCTAGGTAACTCATTGCTTTGTCTGCATATGCATATTCAATAAAAAAAATTGAGATGATGAGTAGTTCTTTGAGAGTGATTGATTTATAGTCGACGAGTCCCAAATTCGATTTTGGACTCTCATTCTACATGCATTTTTGAAGGGTGGACTTTTTTTTATATAATTATAAGTCAAAAAGCTAAAGATTAGAATTTAATATAAATTAAGCGTTTTAGTGGAAATGTAAATATGAGAGACTCCTATCGGATTAGAAACAATTTTTTTATGAAAAAAAATAATAAAAGAATTCTTTAAGAAAACATCATTGTTTATTCTTGCAAATAGTAAAAATTTTTTTCCAAGATATTTTTTTTGCATCTTTGAAAACAACGAAGATATTAAGTTCGTAATAAATAGGACATGCATGCATTGCACATGTAAGAATATGTGTATATGTATTATGTTATATTACGTTATATTAAAAGAATATATAAATTATATCCGAAAAGAGATTTTTTTTCCTAATTAGTGATAATAGTTTCAGGAAAATTAGGGAGTAAAAATATAAGCACAACATCAAGAATAAGTTCTGCAAGTGCCAATCTTAGCAGTCAATTCAAACATGCTTCAGGAAAAACACATATAACAAGAAGTAGCAGTGTTGGTGTTTTAAATCAAGTAAGTTTTGTAATGTACAAAAAAAACAACAAAAATATTAAATTTGCGTTAAGTAAAAATTGTGATAATTTATATAGAGCGATTCGGAATCAGATGTTGGTATAGCAGGCGGAAATAATAGAGGATGGAGTAGTCAAATCAGCAACAACAGAATGACCGGTATAATGAGGCCAACGATTAGTTCTCAAAACAAAATCAATCATCAAAATAAATCAAGTTTTTCTGGTAGCAATGCTTCGTCAATTTTGAGAAGACGTGGAATGCAAGGAGCTTTCTCAACTAGTATTTAAATTTATATTTCTCGTTTAAAGGCACATATTGTGTTATGTTTATTTAAAATATATCATTGTTTTGCAGTTAATCTAAGTCAAGTAGGAAACCAAGAAGACTCGAGTTCAGAGGATACTTCTTCAAATGGAAATGGAGGAAAACCAGCGTTACCACCAAGACCTAGAAGTATTAGTATTGATCATTCTTCTACTAGGTAAAGATTTTATAAGTTAAATAATTCTTAACTTTTATAACGTAGAAAATTTCCAACAAATATATAAAATAAAATATTAATAATTAAACATACACACACACACACATCCACACCCACACACACACACACACACAATTTTTCCGAAAATCTATCAACTTATTATATTAGCAGATTCTGCCGGCAAAACATTAGCTGAATGCAAACACAGTTGATGTCAGTTTGCTAACAGATTTTGATTAAATCTGCTATCAATCTGCCGTCATACTGCTAACATTTTGCTTAAGGAGTATATATAGGGCGTCCGAAAATTTGCACTTTAAGGGAAAGTGGAGAGTGTTATTCTGAACAGAAAAGTCCTGTATCATTTTGCGATTTTCTCAATATTTAAGAAAATATTAATTGTAAAAGATCAGCCAACCAAGTGCCGCGAGAAGCTTGCGACGCGAAGACGCCTCCCATTGTCACTTGATACTGATAGGCTCGCGGCGAAGTGGGAGGAGCGCTTTGCGAGCGCGCTTCGCTATGACAACCGAAAGAATTACACACATAATGTGCGCTCATGTCCTGATCACATTTAGATTGGACATGGCCATTAAGACTAATAATGCGCGCTCCGTTTTATGTGTTGTGTGATCTTTTCAGTTATCCTATCCATCGTAAAATGATACAGGACTTTTCTGTTCAGAATAACATCCTCTACCTTCTATTAAAGGATGTTGTGCGAATTTTTCGACACCTTGTATATAATAAAAAATTGATAGAAAATCGGGCTGTTATTTTTTATTTTTAAATTAAATTAAATTAAATTTATGTGAAAACTCTTTGCTTTTATATTAAAAATTAAGCTGATGAGAACAGTTACTAAACATTTAATTGTATTGTAGTAAATAGTTTTGCAAGCATTATATTCATTAATAAAAACTTGAATAAAACTTTGTATAAAAACTTGAAAAATAGTACGCTGCATAGCAATAGTGAGAGAATTAATATTTAATGTTAGAAATAATTATATGTATATCATATATTAAATACGTTAAATACATGTTTAAACATTAACATTTAAACGAAATTTGAGATAATATTTTTTAAACATTTTATAAATAATTGATTGGTTTATATTATTTAGGTAAATTTTGAAAATATATTTATAAAACATTGTATAAGAATGTTTACAAAATGCGTATAATAAATATATCATAAATCAATATTTCAAAACGTTGGTCTTATATTTTTTGCTTATTAATTGAGAGAATAAAGTAATATTTAGAAAATATTTTAATATTTAAATATTCAAAAATATATTATTATAAATATCATTTTAAAAATATTTATAAAATATTTATGAAACATTATGTTTAGAATATTCATAAAATGCAGATAAAATCAATATTTCTCTTAGAATACTGACAGAAGTAAAAGGCAGAGTCAAGAATTTTACATCTCTTCCACTATCGTAAAAAAAATATATATGCATATATGTATATATACTTCTTAACAAAACTCAGAACTTGTAATGTAAAAAAAATTTCTCTTATATTATGTATATTAAAATGACAAAGACTAATTTTTAGAGGCGTTCCTAAAATAATAAGAAACCATATCCATAGATATCGCAAGTTCGATATGTTACTAACTCTATTACTATGATTTCCACTAATTTCAAAATATTTATTTTATATTTCTTACTTATTGGGACCGTTTGATATTTTTGTTGCATTTCTAGTATCATATTATATTGGCAAACTGTGTTGCCAGAAAATAGTTTAATGGGAAAACTTACTGTTAAATCATGATTGAGTTTGATAATATATTGATGTCGTATTACTAGCAAACTCAATCATAATTTAGCAATAAATTTTGATGTGCTGTTTATTTATCAGAATTAGTTTTTGATAACATGGCTTGTCAATATAATATGACGGTTTTGAAATAAATTAAATTTATGAAACTGATCTTCTGATATGAATATGAAAACTTTGATCTTCTGTTTACAATAAACGAACAATTCATTTATCCATTCAGTTTCAAACAATCAATTTATATTATACATGTTTATACATATATATATATATATATATATATATATATATATATATATATTTATACATATTAAACTACAATATAATAGCAACCATAAAATATTATCTATCTTGATCAGTTTAAGTTTGCCCAACGCAACAATGAGAAGATCTGGGTCGACAATTATAACAAATGGTCGAGGTGGTTCTAATGTAATCGAACAAAATAAAAACAAAATATCCACAACAAATAGAAATCAGCTGGAGCCTAGTCCACATGAGTTACCAGTCAAAGATACAGATCGTACTATCAATGTAGCTAGTGCCGAATGTGAGTATATAAAATTTATTATTATAAACGTATAATAATCACTCATCTTTTCCTTATCATGCAAAAGCATATAAGCATGCAAAATTGCAGGAACAATAATATAAAAAAAATCTTATTTTTAACAATTTGGTATTTGTGTTTTGTATTTACTGCAGATTTGGTGAATAATTGATACTTGGTTCTCTCTGAATTAATATATCATACATCGAGATCTAATATCAATTTTATTCTTGCAGTAGGCATGGATAAAACATTAGGTAATCTAAAGACGCCTACTAAAAATGATGTGCCGCGAATATAATTTCACTGTATTCAAAATTTGTAAGTGATCATGCTATGGTAGAAAAATATTGTCATATAATAATAATTTATTAAGCAGATACAGCTATATATAAATGCTGCATGTGCAATTCAATTTTATGAATATAATATATTATTAGAATAACAAATATTTGTTTTGATTCAAAATATTTTCTTTTTGTATTGTTTATTATATTGCAAAGAGTTTTTTATTTTATTTATATATTTTTAATTTATATATTTATTTATTTATTTATTTATTTTTAAATATTCTTATATAAGAACTTTTAATTTTATATGTTCATAGTTATTTATTACATATTATCTAAATATTTACACATATAGTTATTTTTTAGATCATTAAAATAAAATAAAATAATAAAAAATAAAATATTTTTATATATATTATTAATTTTGTACATATTTTGTATATAATAATATGGGAATGTATGTGTATAGGATGTTCTATTTTCAAAGTAATATTCAAATATCTAAAGAACTAAGAATTATACAAAAAAAACAATTTTAAAAAATTTTAAGGTCGATTTAGACTATTAGGATCTGTCAAATGGAGGCACGACCTTTGGTGGCAGAAAAAGGTATTATTCTTAGAGTGCAGTATCACACTCGCAATATGGCCATAAGGCATAAATATGCGAATATTATTTATCAATTACAAAATGCACTTATGGTTAGCATTTTTTTCAACTATAAAAAACTTGTTGTTTTACACGCAAAAGTATACGTGATATTGGCACCCTAGAAACGCCCTGTTGCTTAAGCTCCGCCTATTTGACAGATCTCAATACGGCACGTATCAGCGAGTGGCTTTCACTTGGACACAGTACAATTGGACACGGTGCAAATGGACACGAGAATTTGAACACAGTAATTTTGGACATAGTAGCTTTTGGACACGCAAGAAAATACGCATCGTTTACTTGGACACCATTCATTTGCCTATTGTTCATTTGCCCAACATTCGTTTGGACATCGTTCATTTGCCCACCGTTTGTTTGGACACCGCTCGTATGAATGTACGCGCGCACACATATACACTCACACACATGGGGAGGTGCAATGGGGGCTCTTCTTTCGCACTCACCGCGCCGATAGGCAAGGTGAATCCCTTAACAACTTACAATGTACATGCTACATTGTATGTGTCAAATAAACGGTGTCCAAACGAATGGTGGGCAAATGAACAGTGTCCAAACGAACGGTGGGCAAGCGAACGGTGTCCAAACGAACGGTGGGCAAATGAACAGTGTTCAAACGAACGATGGGCAAGCGAACGGTGTCCAAATGAATGGTGGGCAAAGAACAGTGTCCAAATGAACGGTGTCCAAATGAACGGTGCGCGTCTTTCTGTGTCCAAATGAACGGTGTCCAATTGAACAGTGTCCAAATGAGCGGTGTTCAAGTAAACGATGCGTATTTTCCTACGTGTCCAAAAGCTACTGTGTCCAAAATTACTGTGTCCAAATGCACTGTGTCCAATTGAACCGTGTGCAAAATCTCGTGTTTATTTGTAACGTGCCCATTTGCACCGTGTCCAATTGTACTGTATCCAAGTGCGCCGCTCCCCGTATCAGCAATGTCACGCATCTGCATGACAAATTACGTATATGTTTAGACTGCTTCGACAATCGTCTGACAGTTCACAGTTGACGTTTTAACGTAAAATAATATAATAATATTTAATAATTTATTCAATTCTATATAATAATTTCTAATATAATAATTTCTTTCCAAACATTCTATTTGAACACGGTATCGCTGTATTTTGAATGGCTCATTATATATAAAGGCTTACAGAACTTAATATTTTCAATTAATTTTTCTTGATCCATCTTCTGCTGCGTCTGTTTTTTTGCTGTTTACACTGACTGATTCATATTGACAAACAAGCATTGATACGCATTGTCAAAACATTCTTTGCGAGAACATCGGCTAGCCTCGGAACATCTCGTTGACGGAACGTTCAGGTCGGTGCCGACAGTTAGTGTAGACAGTTTTAAAATGCATTGCTCAATGTTTTGTCGTGTTGCTGCCGGTGCATGCCGTTGCCGATACGTTATGATTCGTGCCGTATAATCTGAATCGATCTTTTAATGTTTCGAGGTTATATAAAGTAGGGACCTTGAACATTTTATACAGGATGTTTTAAAAATTTTGACACACCCGAAGTGTGAAGGTAGATTGGGCCAAACTAAGTCGACAAGTCCTACATCATTTTGCAAAATTTGCAATAGTTTTTGCGTTATTAATTAAAATATGTGAGCTAATGAGCGCGTTGGAAAGCAGTAGGCCGGTATCGGTAGGCATATACGATGGATTACTTATGTCCGTCTCTTAGTAACAAAAGCATCATCTAAGCGAGAGGTGGAGTCATTCTGTCATTTCTTGCTTAGATGATACATTGCTAAGAAATCGCTTTCCAAAGCGCTCATTAGCTCACATATTTTAATTAATAACGCAAAAACTATTGCGAATTTTGCAAAATGATATAGGACTTTTCGACTCAGTTTGGCCCAATCTACCTTCACACTTCGGGTATGACAAAATTTTTAGGACACCCTATATAATGATTTTCAAGATTATTTCAAGATTAATTAGATTTTTTAAAATTAGTCAATATTTTTTTAAATATATCTATTCAAATTTTTTTATTTAAAAAACATTTTTTGATTTATTTATTAGCTTAAAAGTTATTTAACCAAAAATCTAATCAAAAATTTCTATAACCCGTTTTCACTTATTGTCAAGATCAACGATATAGATATGATAGATCTTCTGTACATGCATATCACCAGTAAAGATAAGAATTATGAGATTTTTCAATTTTTCAGTATTTTCTTCTTAAAAATCTTTCTTCTGGAAATAAATATATAAATGTCCATGTGTTTTTGCAATAATAATAAAAATGGAAAAGCCATTTAAAAAATTAAAAGATTATTGTTCAATTCAGAATATGTTCACATCATTTAAAAGTGTTTAGGAATTTTTTGAATAATGTTTTTGAAAAGGGTTCTACGTAACAAATTTTTACGTTAGCTAATCAAAAACGTCAGTTTACTTCCCATAGGAAAGGCACATTTACTGTTCTATACATTCGCAGAAAGAATAATCACGCTTCACGCAGCTTTGGACGGAGTGGAGATGACGTGACGAATTCGAGCGCACTACTTCAATGCCGTATACATATTGATCATATATCGTTTTAATTGTCAAATTTATTAGACATTATGCGCGCGGGTTTTCTTTGTTTATAGCTGCATCTGGTCTGTAAGCTGCAAGATCAGTTTAGAGGCGTAGAGAAAACAAAATAGGCGGTCACACGGCGAGATCTGACCGAACCGGACAAAAAGCGTGGTTATTCTTTCCATGAACGCAGTACACAGGATGTCCGACATGTAATTGACCGGACGAAAAGTGAAGGTAAATTTGGCCAAACTGAATCAAAATATCCTCTATCATTTTGCAAAATTCGCAATAGTTATTGAGTTATTAATTAGAATGTGTGAGTTAATGAGCACGATTGGAAAGCGATCGGCCGATCGGCTGGTATCAACAGGCATGTCCGACGATTACTTGTGTACCTGCTGATGCCAGCCTACCGCTTTCCAACGTGCTCATTACCTCACATATTTTAATAATTCAATATTGCGAATTTTGCAAAGTAGAGGACTTTCGATTCAGTTTGGTCCAATATACCTCCACTTTTTGTCCGATCAGTTATCAGACAGCCTGTATACATGATTGTCTTTTTCTCAAAGTTGGACCGTCGCCATTTTTTCATTTTCACTTCAGTATATATAGAGCTCAATGTTATTTGAAGAACGCTTTTCTTAAAGAAGTATCACGCATTTAGCCGTATTTCAAAAGACTGGCTTTTCTTGCCACGGTTTATAATTGCTTATACTCGAATTGGTCGATTTTTAAAAATAAATTCTTCAATAATTATTGCAAAAATAATCAAATGATTAAAAAAAGTTTTCTTAGATCAAAGAAAAGTTTGTTGCTAAAGAAAAATTTTCCTTATTCTAACGCACGTTAAATAGGACTTTCAGGACTTTTACATTTATTCTTGGCAGCGCATACGTACGTTAAAAAGCGATCAATATTTTCTTGGTGAATGTAATATTTTTAAGAAATTTTTTAGTAGTCCTATAATTATGGCTGATTATCTGCAAAATGAAATAGTTATGATTCGTATTTTGGGCAAGGCTGAAAGTAATTACAGTGCATTAGAAAGGTTGTATGCTGAAAGGTATCCTAACAGACATCATCCGTGTAGAAAGATCATAAGAAAAATCATGGGGAGAGCACAGCAGTTTAAATAGAATACGACAAAAATCGGGGCCAAATGGGGGCAAATTCATTGGTTGTCTTGGGTGCCGCTATATTGAATCCGCAAATTTCCACCAGATAAATCAAAAGATAATACGGCATATCAAAACCAACAGCAAATCCTATTCTTAAAATAAATAGATTCCATGTCTCTCTACCATATTTATCTAACTCAAGTAATTAGAACAAAGGAATTTTGAGTGACGCTTGCAATTTTGTAACTGGTTCTTGAATCAAATTCGAATAAACCTACATTTTATCGCAGAGATAAAATATATGCTCTTTTCTGATGAAACCACATTCAGTAACAGAAATGACATTAATAGACATAATTATCAATATCACTCTGATTAAAATCCTCATTGGCAAAGAAGCCAAAAATTTCAAAGACTATTAACGTTGGGCAGGTATTCTTGGAAATAACATCATAAAATCCATACTTTTTTTAACAGAATTTAAACGCGCAAAACTATTCAGCATTTCTTTAGAATGATCTGCTCAGCCTTTTGAAACATATCAATAATTGCTCAATCGAATGTGGTTTCAGCAGAATGATGCACCAACTCACAGGTTCTGACGTTACAAATTATTTAAATAATTAAAGATTTAATAATAGATGGATTGGAATGGGTAGTCAGATTCATGAATGGCCACTAAGATCACCTGACTTAATCCCTCTCGATTTTTACTTTTGAGGATATGTAAAACAAAAACTTTATGCGGAAAAGCCTACAAGAATGGAAAACATGAAGGCGCGTATTCGAGAGACATGCACGAACATAAATGGGATGTCCTTCAAAAAGTACAGGATGATTTTCGCCGTAGATTGGACATTTGTATCCAAGTAAATAGTGGTCTTTTTGAACACCTACAATAATTGTACGTGCCCCGATCTTTCCTTGACCGGCCGGATCGTGCTTTTGATCTTGCATTATAACTTAACGAAAAGGTACTTAATTATAGTTTTGGAAAGCTTTTGATGTAAGCTAGAAGAATATGTAATGAAAAGTAGATAGTTCTACTTAAGAAATTGAAGATGATCTTTACGTGACCTTTAATCAACTTCAAGATTAAACTAATGGCACCATCTTATGTTCCCTTCGAAACCATACAACTTTTGTGTGAAACATTTTTTTCTACAATCAAAAATAAAATAGTTATTTGGGATGGGACATTAAAATGGGACATCCTATACACAGGGTGTCCCAAAGCATCTGTGATAACAAGAAATGTCATTTATCATTTTTTTTTACAATGTTTAATAAAGCAGTATAATGTTTAATAAAGCATACTTGAATAAAATCTGACCTGAATTATCGCTGATCTTTAGCTGGGTGCACGGTGAATCGGTGAATCGCACACCTGATAGTGATGGTGACGCAATGCTATCAGGCACACGGCTCACTGACTAGCTTATGCTATATATATG
>JBCAUJ010000008.1:7700792-7711210 GCA_038406275.1 Cataglyphis albicans
TACAAAATGCATAATGCACTTAAATCCGAGGTAAGAAAAAGTTTCATATTAACAAAACAAGTTGCATCTACCTGTTTAGTTTTAAATTTTACTCAGTCAGAGTATGTTATGCATTCAATTATAAATTATAAAAATACATTTACATAAATATATTTACATAAAGTATATTAACATAAATATGTTTACAATATATACTTGACTTAACTCTGCTGTTCGAGATTGTCATTCTATCTCGAACTCAGCATGGAGATGTCGCGCGACCGCGTCGTCGCCGCGCGCGTGATGCGAGGCAGCGTTTTTTCGATCGATCGAAAACGCGCGGCATCAACAAACACCATCACTCTTCTCGAAGAATCCAAGAAATTGTGACAATTAAGTCACGAAAAAACGGTGGAAATGAGCAAATTTCGGGAACCTTCTGGATTCTTCGAGAAGGCGATGACACAATAAAAGTGAGCCGACTGCCGGGCCCCAGGCAGTCCGCTGAGAGCAATTGACGTGTGCACGCTGTCCCAGCGATAAGAGAATTTCGATCTCGCGAAGTAATAACGATATCTCAGTGCCGTTGTGTGACCACCGGAGTTACTCCGAGACAGATGATTTATCGCTATTCATCCCCCGCGTGCAAATTACGATCACAGTCGTGTGACACTGATCTGTCTTGTGATCAGAAAATACATAGTGTGCATCGTGCAAGACATAATCGCGTTGCGATACTCGCGAGTGTATCCGTCCGGTGTCCGTCTCACTTCGTTCTTGATTTTCCACGACACGCTCACTCGCACGTCCACATAACTTTCGCCCACATCTGCTAAATATTAGAAATTATAATATCTTGATAATTCTGAAATTATAATATCAATATAAATATAATATTAATATAAATTATATCTTGTAACAATGCATCACCCCGTCGTTCCCGACACGTTGCCCGTCAGAAGTCTGCCGCCCGGCGGACACCAGCCGGGCAAAGGCAGAGGCGCTTAGCGCCCTATTTTTAATAATAAACAATAAGCACGGTCGGAGAAACAAAACAACCGACCTCCGAGCAGCGCCGAGCACTCCCGGAAAACGCCGAACGCCTTAAACGGAGAAACCCCGCGCCGCTACCCCTGCCCCGAGGGGGGCGAGAGTGACGCGGGTGCCGTAACCGAAGGGGTATAAAAACCCGACAGATCACGGATCAGTACCAGACCCGTAACCGAATCCGCTCGAGCAGTACACACGAGACAATTCCAGAAACCGCTCCGACACCGGCGAAAGACAGTAAACCGGAGGTTGACGTGTTCGCAGCCTCCGTCGAGAATTCTCGACTATCTGATTCAGAAACGACTCCCGTCACAAACCACTGTAAAAGACCAAGAGTGGACGAGTTCGCCGCTTCTCGAGTATTCTCGAGTCTTACGGTCTTTCCACCCGACCTTCCACCCGAATTCCGCGCACAGCGCCTCCCACGAACCCCGACTGGAAACACGCGCCGCGTCCACGACACCGATGCTTACACCAACTGCAGGCCGCCGCCCTGCAATTCGCACCGATCATCCGGCAACAGCCTGTACGCGCTTTTACGCGCACCTGCAAATATTGCATTGTGATATATAAAAACATTTCGCATCACGCACCGTGACAACACGCGCCCGCCTTACCGCACGCACCGCGCGCCTACCAACTCGCACCGACAAAACACGCGCCCCGCGACACGAGTCGAGACGCTTGACGAGACGCGCAAAAACCCGTCTAGCTCGGCGTCACAACAGTGCGACCGCTAGAAGCGAGTAATACTTACGAACTGTAAACAAATAGTAAAATAGTAAATTGTATTCACTAACCATTGCCCTCGAGAGGCAAATAAACGACATATCTTGAGCTAACGTTACTTAACTGTGTTTCAACCCCTTCACGAACCCTGATCCCGACTGCGCCGTTCCGCGCGCACAAGACAGCTCGTGAAGCGGTCCGTTACAATCTTTTGAATTGAATTATATTTTCTTAATTAAAATAAAAATTTTTGTAAGAATAATGATTAAATTTTAAGCTTTAGCAACAAGTGTACACAATTCATGTTTTATTTCTCCTACTTCTTCATTAAATATATGTTTAATGTAAGCTTCATTTCTCACTTCCATACCTTCTTGTATGAAATCCTCTATGTCATTATCGTCAATACCATCCAAGCATATATTATGTAATACAGGCAATTATTACATAAGATATCATTTTATCAACGTTCATATCAAGAAATTTCAGTCTTCAGAATCTATCTTTTATTAGTGCAAATGCATGTTCAACCCTTACGGAAAAAAACCTTAAATATTGAGAATAAACTCTCAATTTTGGGAGTTTACTCTCAAATTTGAGTGTATACATTCAAAATTTTGAATGTTTACACTAAAGATTGAGTATGTACACCAAAACATTGAGTGTTTAAACTTAAAATTGAGTACGTACACCAAAACATTGAGTGTTCACACTCAAAATTGAGTGTAAACACTAAACTTTTAAAAGTTTATTCTTAACACTTGAATATGACACTGAATAGATGAGTGTAAGTCCTAAACCTTTGAGTGTTATTCACAAGCTTGAGTATTTTTAAGAGACAATTGAGTGTTAACTGAGTCATAATTGAGTATTATTATTAACGCTAAAAATGTGAAATGAATCTTGCAAGTTGCCATGTAATATTTTTGAGATATTATTGGAACATGTAATATTGAATGATAATGTTACAGCCACATTCCAAAACCAATTCCACATTACAAAACCAAATCCACATTACAAAAACCAATATTTGGTAATCGCTAGTTTGTTCGTTTATCGCTATGCGGCGTGCATTGCATTATCCATCACGCATTTAATTTTAAGTCACGATGATTATATAAAGGTTGCAAAGAGCGGCTGATAAGATTAAACTATAACAACTAACAGTATAATTTGTCTGATGATCCTAACACAGGAACTTCAGATATTTGATTAATCGTTTAGAAATCGGGCAGATAAATGTCGGAAAAAATTAAAATTGTTTGTTCATTATCTACTTAAGATGTAAAATGAATCTAAGATCTAATATTTATATAAATCAAATTTTAAGTTTTTTAAATTAAATTATCTAGATTTAATTATTTTATAATTCACTTAATTATGTTTAAATATGTCTAAGTGTTTCTGTCATATAATATATATATGTATGCAGTAATATTTATAAAAATAAAAGATTTAGAAAATGTATATAAATGTTACGATAAAAAACATCTATACATACTATATTATTATAAATATAATTGCATCGTAATGTATTGCATTGTAGTAGTATATATATGTTATATTACAATATTGCAAAAAACGATGCAATATTATAAAAAAATAACTTCAATGTTCAATCCTCAACTCGAGAATTAACTTGAGTGCTATTCTCAACTTAAGAGTAACACTTAAAGAAAGAAAGTTGAGTTATACTCAAGTTGAGTGTCCGAAATAACACTCAAATTAAGTATTATTTTGAGTGTCTTTTTGAGTGTTATTTTGTGTGTGTTTTTCGTAAGGATGATCACATTCTCTGGACCTGCACCAAATACCGAATCCACAAACCTCATCTACTTCATCTACTAAGGAAAAAATCAAGAAACTTCCTCCTTCAGACATCTTCAGGATACTCCTTCAGACATCTTCAGGATACTCTCAAAATCATTCCCAGGAATCACCTCATGTCTAGCCTCGTTTTTAAAAACATCCAACTTAAACATCTAATACCATAGTTTAATGAGACTACCTCTACAGAAGTTGTACTTCCATCATTCATTGACTTAGGTGAGTGTGTTCAGGCTCGGAGCCATTAAACAAAAGAAGAAGAAGAGAAAAATGACAGGCGGGCAGATAGAATGCGCATGCACAATTTTTATCAAATTTCAAATATATTTCAATCTTTTTTTACTACGAATCCGATGTTTTATACTGTAACGGTCTACCTTTCCCGACGCCACGAATCGGTTCCAGGATTCGGGAGAAGGAAGAGACTCGGGCTCACAAATGACACACTCGATTTGGCCAACATACAACAATGATTTTTTTACATATTATATACAACAAACTCAGTCAGTGAACAGAGCTCGCGAATATAATTAAAGGAAACGAAATAGGCCCGTAACGAAAGAAACAAAATCGGTTACTCGCGACAACAGTACCGGGGTTGTTAAATCTGACCCGAATATGAAATAACGCAAGATCGTGGCGTTTGATGCCGAGGATGCGCACTGCTCAGCGGCCCGTCCTGAAAGGACTAAGGGCCAACCGGCGTGCTTTGCGGCTTATTCTGAGAAAGACTAGGCGCTGGAGAGATACTGTTCTTGGCATCACGAGCGGACACGAGTCAGTCTTACTAATTAGGCGGTATATACAGAATAAATGCGAACGCGATGCGTACTGTGGACAGAGCCTAAAGGCTCTCGGTCGCGGATCACCGGGAGATTCCCGCGCGGTCGTAGTCGACAGTATCGCGAGGAGGCGACGAAGAGAGCACTCTTTGCCAGCGCCGGTCGTCGAGAGCACTCGACAGGGAACGAGAGCACTCGTCCCTCGGACCGGAGGTGGTTGGTGTAAGGGAGAGCACTCCCTTGCAACAGAACTGGACGCCGAGAGCACACGTCTCCTAGACCAGGTTAAAAGAAACGGTATAAAGATCGGTCAGCTGGAGACTCAGAGAGCGCTCTGAGGCTTCTAGCGTCGCGAGGATCGGGACCAGGGACTGGTGCTGCGAGTTGTGTCGAGCCAGCTTATATACCCGGTCGGTTTCCCTTACTTAGGCTCGCATCGTTCTAGTGGGAGATCGCATTGCCCAGCGGCGACTCGTGCGGTGGGCTCGCCAGCGGCGTAACAATATGAAATTTATGAGGCGCCGAGCGCCAGCCTCTTCTGCGGAGGGGTGGACGGTCCGCGAGGCTCTAGTAACGACACAGGTCGTTACAATACAAAATAGTATATTCAGATTTTTAAAATATTAATACATTTGTATTTGAGTATGCATTTGAATATTAATACATCAGTATTTGTATGCGCGTGATTGAAAAGGATAGTTGCTACGGTTTTTTCTCTTGCACATCGGCCCGCCTGATTGTAGCGTGACAAAGAGTAGAAACAATGCCCGATTTTGGCGCTACACATAGACATAATATATTTAGGATGCGTTCCGTTTCACGCATTCAGCGCATAGATCGCCTGAAAATCTATAGTTCACATGACATATATTATAGATTTTTAAACGATCTATGCACTCTATGCATGAAACGGAACGCAACCCTAAATCGAGTGTTGAGGAAGGGGTAAAGGCCATTGCACGTAAAAAAATTTTAGTCGTAATCGTAAAGCCGTAAGTAAATCAACCAATCACAGTTCAAAGATTCTTATTGTTTTAAAATGTTTGATTGTGATTGGTCAATTTTCTTACGGCCTTATAATTACGACTAAATTTTTTTAATGTGCAATGGCCTTAAAAGTGCGCATAGAAAAGGATAAACTCTGTTTCGTGTCCCTTGCATTCTTTCTCTTTCATGCACGTCTCTCGTTCCTCTGTTTCTACGAGTACATGAAAGAGAGAGAACGCAAGAGGCACAAAACAGAGTTTATTCTTTCTGCGTGCATCTTTCTCCCACTCCTTAAAAAAAGGGCAAACGCTTTGTCTAGATATACCACGGATGCGTTCTGTTTCACGCATTGAGCGCATAAATCGCCTGAAAATCTATAGTTCACGTTACTTATATTATAGATTTCCAAACGATCTATGCGCTTTATGCATGAAACGGAACCTATAGCGGGGAGCACACACTTTTGCATAAGCGCATAATTATAAGCATAAGGAAATTAATTGGTTCATTTCTTTATGTATATATTTACGGACCAATCAATTTCTTTATGTTTATGATTATGCGCTTATGCAAAAGTGTGTGTTCCCCGCTTATAGTGCTACAGAAAATCCGGAGTGGGAGTAGCGAGACCTGTATAGAAGACCGTGCGGTTACGATTACGGTTACGGAAAATGTATGCGATCGGCTTAACGGCTGCGTTTTGTAATTAACTGCCAGTTTTGAAAATCTTTAGTGTATGTGACGTAAACTGTAGATTTTCAGTACTAAAGCCGATTGCACACACTTTCCATAACAACGCGACAGTCGAATTAAGCAATGCGATTGATCGAATCGTTACGTTACGATTATAGTTAAGTGTGTGCGATCGGCTTAACTAAATTACGGAACGCAGCCAACAATTGATTATTTTTCTAAAGGCCCTTGCACAATGCGAAACGATAGGAACAAAGGAATAGCGATAGCGATAAACGATATCCAATGAAAGATCTACTTTTTCGAAAAAGCAGTGTTCTCATTGGATATTGCCTATCACTATTCCCTTATTCCTATCGCTATCACCTTGCATTGTGCAAGGGTCATTAAATTTTACTACTTAAGTTTTTTATGTGCCAGTCCTAAAGCTGGCCATTCACAGTCATTCCATTTTTTAAAGAATTTTTTTAGATTAGCTAGACTTTATTTTTAAAAGTGATTTCTAATTCACGCATGATGCGCATAGTGCCAAATACATCATTTATTCTTGTTTAATATTTGATGAACAACAAGGATAAATAATGCATGATGTGCATCATGCGCGAAAAATGCTTTAATGTAGTATTACATATGTGGAATAAAGTCTTTTTGTAACTTGTACTTGTGTATGTTAGATCTCACAAGACTCAATAAATAGCAAAATATTTTTATTCTTTATATATTATGTATTATATTAAACAATATTAAATTAATTACATAATTAAAATTAAAATAAAACAAAGACTTTTACGAATATCATACAAAGATGACGGAAAGGCAATTAAAAGCCAGCGCGGTAATTTGTATGCAAATTTTATAATCAACAAATTGTAAACAAAAAGCGCATTGTTAAATTTGTCGCTACTTTATTATGTTAAAATAATTTAATTATAATAAAATTTGCACATTTTAAATAAAATGCGCACACAAATTACCGCACTGACTCTTAATTATTTTCCCTCACTTTCATATAATTATATAATATTACGTATATATAACAATCAAATATTATATAATACATTAAATATTATTATATAATACATTAAATATTATTTATTAATATTATACATTATTAATCTAATAATAACACTAGTTTACAAGTTTTTGTGTCAGAGCATTTGTTTCTAGAGTAATTTTAAATGCTGAAACAGATACAAATTCATCATCAAGAAATTTTTATTAAGTCACGTTTTTGAGAAAAACTAAGTTAAAATCTCCCCAAAAATGTGTTTTTTACATTTTTGAAAATTTGTAGCAGAACCGGATGTTCAAGACACTTCAAACAAAACTCAAATGAAAGCTTGAACAATGTACTTTAATATAAAAATATCAAATCTTTTACCTGCAATCGAATTGTATAGAACAATCGTTTTATTTGACACAATACATCTATACCTAAAAACAAAGCGCATCTGAGATTCGTATCTGAAGTAAAAGATTTGATATTTTTATATTAAAGTATAATATTCAAGCTTTCATTTGACCCTGTCTGAAATCTCTTGTACATCGGGTTCGTCTGCTATGAATTTTCAAAAATGATAAAAAATGCGTTTTTGGAGGAAAAATGCGTTTTTCAATTTTTTTCGAAAACCTGACCCGATAGACCATGTTGCCTTGCGGATTTGGATTCAGCGCTCCAAAGTAAGTAAAAAAGTTGTTTCCATTCCTATCATTAAAAGTGTAAAATTTGTAAACTACTGTAATTATTAATTATTAATTAATCATTATACTTCTATATTTAGCAAACAACTTTTCATTAAAATTTTATTACATACACTTTAAAATACAATTAAAGTTTATTGCAAATTGCGTGTAATTAATCTTCTATTGTAAAAGTCACCTTTAAATTAAAAAAAATATATTGCGATATTACCCCAACTAAAAGCATTTTACATCTTGTATATGTATCTGTATACTAATAAACTTTGCTGAATTACAAAATAAAAATCAATGAAAAAATATTTCAGACATATTTAAAGAATTTACATAATACTGCAGTCTTGTTGAGAGTCTATTCCAGATGGTAATGGAAGAACAGGATTTCCTTCAGAATCAAATTGAAAGAGTGAACATTGTTCACCAACAAGATCTTCTGGAGCTTGACCATAATTTTGCATTTCTGTCATAAGTTTCAGTATAGATTCAAATCGACGTTTTTTAATATCTTCTGCATCATCTTTGTTTTCCTTTTCCAATTCAAGACATACCTTATATAAAACATAATTAATTATAAAAAGTTAATCATAAAAAGATTCGAAATGCATTATTTTATTATTAACATACCTTTTGCATCAATTCTAATTGTTTTGTATATCTCTGTAAATCAGAAGAATTCATAGTTGTTCTATGTTCCTCTAGCCATGCTGGATATTTATCTGATAATTCTTTTAATGATGGATAAAGAATTTCTTTTGACAAAAGGTGTTCCATCATTCCTTGCATAAATGGTAATATATCACCAGTGTCACTATCGAGAGATGTTCGTCCTAGCATAGCTGCTAAGTCAGTATCATTCTAAAAAGTATTTTATAATTTTTTTATTATAAATTAAAAAGATTCTCTTAAAAGGATAAACTGAAAATAATATAATATTACAAGTTGATATACATATATATATAGTATTGTTATTGTTTCTATTACCATGCAAAATAAAAATAATATAGATAAATAATGGTTACAAATAACGGTTATAAATAATATATAAATACCATTGCTGACATTCTTCAGAATTAATACAATTTAATTAATATATATTATTAATATATAGAGCATTACTATCTCTACTTTTGATAATCGCAACAAGAAGATGTCTTTAATTTTGATGAATAAAAAGAATAAAATCATTCTACGAGTATTGTCACTTGATGATAAAATGGAACATAGCTATATTATAAGAATTAAAATACCTGTAAATTTTCAGAATTTGTAGTCAAGTCCTTTAAAACTTGTGAAATAGCTGACTGAAAATCTGTACTAATATTGTCCTTTTCATCTGTTGCATCATTTGCAGAAGTTTCTCCAAGTTTTTGCAAAGCAGTTTCTAGTTCATTATCACCTAATAATATATTCTAGTAGTAATATATGTATATATTCTTTGTATGTTTTGTTAAACTCACCATTTTGTAATAAGTTTTGCAAATTTTTTTCAAATTGATCAGCTGTTTGTTTAAGAAAATCTTCTGTCCATTTTTCTACACATGATTCAGATGTGTCACATTTACCAGATTGATTTTGCAAATCCAATGTATTTGAATCTATTGTAGTGTCTTTTTCAATATTTGATATAGCCTCCTTGCCAAAATCTTTTAAAGCACCTAAGAAACAACAAGATTTAAACTTTATTAGCTTTATTAACTTAAGATATGCAAAAAATATATTGTCAAATTTCAAAATTTATTAGCTCATATGATACACAATGTAACTATTATAAATGTTATATTTCTTTGATAAAAAAAATATTCAAAAATCTAATAAATATATATATATATATAACTATTATATATGTAACTATAAATTATAATTTCTTTATTTATTATAAAAATTAATCTATGTAGGCATAAAAGAATAGTTTGACTTTTTTTTGTTAATAAAATATGGTAATTGTATTTACTATCCAACAAAACATTTAATTCTTCATCTTCTGCCTCATTTTTCGATTGTCTAGTATTGTCAGTCATACTAGTATATAAATGTAATATTTAGACTTTAGACCAACTTCAAACACAATTCTTTTGGATCTGCAATCGACAGCAGTGATGGGCAAAGGCAAACTCCAAATTAACATTGGAGACCTCGCGCGGTGACGATGCAAAACTTTGGCTACATGGTTACCAATGTTGAAAAATCAATCAAATTCTTCGACTTAGTAATATTCATAATTTTTGTACTTTGCACACTGAACAGCAATCTGGGAAGCTACGGTTGTAACATTCTGTCAATTTTAAAAACTATATTTTAGCTAGTAATTAAGTACCGCTTTTATCCCTGCAAAATACCTATGGAATACAGAACAATTATTTAATTCATTTGCTTTTATTTCAATTGTTAACTAATTTCATTAATCGCTTATCATTTTAGTTCCATATTATTCAGCCTAAAAACCGAATATATTTTAATTCTTTTAGAAATAATAATTGATGGCGCAAAGAATTGAGAATTCCTTAGATCGATGAATAAGGAAACATTTATTTAGAACTAGCTAGCTGTACAACAGTGACTTTCTAGAACTAACCTGCTGATTATTTTAAGAACGGATTTGCGAGCGAGCTTCACACTCGATAATATCGATACTAATATTTAACTTTTAAGATTTTAATATTTAATCATACAGAC
>JBCAUJ010000008.1:7766488-7785634 GCA_038406275.1 Cataglyphis albicans
ACAATAACAATAACAATAACAATAACAATAACAATAACAATAACAATAACAATAACAATAACAATAACAATAACAATTAATAACAAAACAATAATTAACAATAATAACAATAAAAATAACAATAACAATAACAATAACAATAACAATAACAATTAATAACAATAACATTAATAACAATAATTAACAATAATAACAATAATAATAATGACAATAATAATAATAATAATAATAATAATAATAATAACAATAATAATAATAATAACAATAATAATAATAATAACAATAATAATAATAACAATAATGATAATAATAATAATAATAATAATAATTATTACTATTATTATTATTATATAAATGTAGGTGCCATTTGAAACACATAAAAACAGATTTTGTTAGCTAAATAATAATAATATTTAATATAAATTTTTAAAAAGGATACTTATAATTATTTTTTCAATCTTTTGGTCGGAGGCTCGTCTCACGATTCTTTCATCGCGTCCTTCTCATTGTATACGAGTCTAAACAAACGTCTCAATTCTAAATGAAAACCATCCTCATTATCTTCCCATACATCTATAGTCCAACTATCTATAATCGAATTATTATTAATTTAAGTATTTTTTAATACGCCTTTCGACTATAGCGAGATATCGCGAAAGGCGTATAATGTTACGAGCGCGAAACGCTGACGAAGCAAGCCACGCGCCGAGACTATGCGAGCACGAAGAAGAATCATCGAAAATGCAAGGAATTTCAATCGAACCATATCTTAGCTTGCATTTTGGCCTAACCGTTCGAAATGAGCGACACAATCATATATGGTCATGTCGCTAAAGGATCCCCTCCAAAAAATCAATCAAACAGGAGGCAATAAAAGATATCATCGCGAATACGCGGTGGGCAGTCATTATTAACGAATGATATTGGACAGTTACCGTGATCAACTTAACTCAAAGAATCGGTAGCCTATCCGCGACACGAATTGTTACTTGAACAAAGTCATAGCTGATCTCACGACCGTGACCGAGATATCAGGCTTGCGCCGACGTAACTCTATATTGTGATACAAATAGCTGTGAAGAACGACAGGCAAAAGGAAGCTACTCAATATAAAGAAATAAAAATTGTTTATTCAAACAAAAAGAGAACATATTGTTCCCAATCTGCCGGCTCCCAAGCCGGTTCTCGGCTCCCAAGCTTTAGTGGTGAATCCCCAAAAAAACCCAGTGCCTCCCCGCGAGGCACAACACTCGCGGATGCCGCGTTCGTGTCGCCGCAGTGTTCGGATCATTTGTCGATGTTCTATATTTATAAAACCGGGAATCTCTCTCACTCGTATATTGATATAAAACAAATTATATTATGTGTTATAAATAAGTAATATATAAAACATAATTTTAATATAAAACATATATTACTTACTTTGAAAAACTACCAGATTTAGCAAAGTTCTTGATAGCCCAAGTACTAGTTCATTTGCACCCCTATGCAGCGTTCCATTGCCCGCGCCACAAAACTAAGTCTACTAAAGATGGCACAGGTCAAATGTATTATGACTTATTAAAAATACTTTTAATTTGCTAGATTGTCAGACACGTTATGACGGACATAACGGGATAGATACGGTCTCGATTAAAATATTTTTAGAGTAGGGGATGTATCACTTACGAAGAACGCTTACTTTCTACACGCGATAATAAAACGAAAGCTATCATAATTCAACAGTCAACTTTCTACAGTTAAAGTCTTTTAAATAATATATTTTATTATAAATGTAAAGCATTGGAACAGCTTTGAATGATTATCGAATTCGAATCGGCTTTGAACAACTAACGACTAGCGAACCACTTTGAACGGCTATTGAACCACTTTGAACGACTATTGAACCACTATCGAATCATTTTAAACGACTATCGAACGACTATTGAACCAGGTTGAACAACTACTATTGAACCACTATTGAACCACTTTGAACAGTTATTGAACGACTATCGAACAACTTTAAATGGCTATTGAACGACTAATAATCCACAATCAACTATATGCAAAGATAATCAAACAATAAATCAAACAATAAATTATTTATGCAACATTAAATAAATATTTAAAGTCTACACCCATAAAATGTAACATCTATATTTTGGTACAGCTGACGCTGTTGTCACGTACTGAAATTTAATATTCGCATACTGAGATAAGAAAGAAGAAAAGAAGAGAATGGAAGAGAGAATATATTTTATTATATATTTTAACAAATAGTTTATTCTAAATAATCTTTAGGTGAATGTTCGAGATTGCAATCTCGAACCCAACTTAGAGATGCCGCGCGGCCGCGTCGCCGCCGCGCGCGCGGTGCGATGCAACGTTTTTTCGGTCGGTCGAAAACGCGCGGCATCAATAAACATTGTCGCCCTTCTCGAAGGATCCAAGTTGAAATCGTGACAAACAAGTCATGTAAAAACGGTCGGCGGAAGTGAGCGAGTTTCGAAAAACCTTCTGGATCCTTCGAGAAGACGATGACTAAATAAAAGCGAGCCGACTGTTGGGCCCGCGGCAGTCCGCTGAGAACGATCGACGTGTGCACGTTGTCTCAGCGATAACACACCTTCGCGGAGTTAGAACGTTATGTAAGTGCCGTTGTGTGACCACCGGAGTTACTCCGAGACAGACGATTTATCGCTGTTCATCCGCCGCGTGCGAATTACGATTAGAGTCGTGTAAAGCTTGCAATCTCTGCGATTTCGTGAGTGCATGTTGTGCATCGCGCAAGGTATAATTGTGTCGCGATACTCGTCTTGTGATACTTGTGAGTACATCAGTCCGGTGTTCGTTCCATCTCGCGCTGGGCCTTCCACGGCACGCTCGCTCACGCGTCCACGTAACTTTCGCTCACAGTGAATCTTTATGATGATTTGTTCACCAATTGAATATTTTAAATACATTTTGGAAAACGCAATTCTTTAAATGTTTTTCACAACGCATAGTATTGGTAACATCTAATTTATTTAATGAAGCGATATCTTCATAATCAGCATCCAAAGTCTCAATAATAACATCGTTTTTGGCATCATCGTCAATATATCGGTCACTCATTCTCATTTCTCGCGTCCTTTGACATATACAATTGAAAAATCTTCCTCTTTCTTCACCCATCACAACCATAATTAAACGTTTAGCCATACTGTATTGAACGTTTCCATCTTCCCATGATGATATCCAATTAGCCATGAAACTTGAGATCTCTCAGATTTTCTAAGCATACGCGACTTGCAAAAATTTAGTGTGAGAGAATATATCCATTTCTCAGTATCGCTACTTCCTTCATGATAAAGTTTTTTCCGATAATAAATCCTTGCAGATGCACAAACGTCGGCGCGACCATGATGAAAATACTACTACGATTGCATAAATACTGTACGATTGCAAGAATGATGTACGACTGCTATCAATCGTCAAGAATCTTAATCTTTATATATTTTTAGTGAAGATATTTGCTAATCTAGATAATTTCGGTATATATACATATGTCAGTATTTATATATATGTTTATGGCACGCTGTTTTGCTATTTAATATCATCACAAAAATTCTATTAAATTAAATTGATACTCAAAGAAATTACTATTACATTTAGACATACTTATAATTCATCAATTTATTATTAAGCTATCACATAAAAATGTAGAATTAAAATTATGTCTAGACAAAATATTAATTTTAAGTTTATTTTATGTTATGACATAAAATTTTTTGGGAATTAAAATTATGTACATAATTTTAATTTGTGAACTTTCCTAGAGAATTAAAACAATAGCAGTCCTGCGCGTCTACATTACGTTATGGTTGTCTATGCGCAACTCTATGGATCAATCGTTATGGACAAATTAAGCTATGTGATTTGTTGAATTCTTACGTTACAGTTACGATTATGGTTATGGAAAATATGTGTGATTGGCTTTATGCTGAACTTCCTAGTCTATTAGTGTATTTGATTTGTTGACTCTACCCGACTCTGGGTCGAGTCGAGTCAGATCTCAAGTTCGATTTAAACTCAATAACTCTAAACTATCATGGCGGAAAGCGGTTTATGATTGGTTTCGTGATTCATAACCTCCATCAAAGAGTCTTTAACATTATTCTTGATCATCATCATCATATAAATATAAGTTTATATAAAATAATATTATATAAAATAAAAAAAGAATAAGAAAATATAGAGAATAAGAAATAATGAAAATATGATAAATAATAATGTTAAAAACTCTTTGATGGAGGTTATAAATCACGAAACCAATCATAAACTGTTTTCCGCCATGATAGTTTAGAGTCATTGAGTTTCAAATCGAACTTGAGATCTGACTCGACTCGATCCAGAGTCGGGTAGACTCAACAAATTGAATACGCTATATATAAATGCAACCTCAATGTATGATGTTTTTTGCCGCGTTTTTACATAAACATGAGTAACAGTTTTGTGTTTAGTTATTCCTCGATGACTGTTTTTAATAATCTTCATGGTTTTTAATCTCTCATGTAATCAGGTAAGATAATTTGTTTTGATTGTTAAATCATAATTTCAAGCTACATATATTTAATTTCCTCTCAAAAAAAAAAAAAAAATCAGAAATGTCGAGCGACGAAAATATAGCTCACCGGTTAATTCAAATCGCAGCTAATGCATTTAATCAATCAACATTAAAAGAAAGAAATTTATCTTTACTGATTCAATCAACAAGAAGAAATTTTAGAAGATAGGAACTAACATCCATCCATCGCAAAGGTCGAAAAAGGCAAAGAACAGTCATGATGAAACTGTCAAACGTCGATTTTTTTTCTATCAAAGCTGAAACTGAAATTTTTAAAGCAAAGAGGATTAGGTATTTATAGTAAAATATTTATTGTTTCGTTTAAAAAAACAAATTTCTTTAATATTAAAAAAAATTTGTGTGTCATGATTCTGAAAACTTGTTATATGTATATAAGTGAAACGAATACGATACTGGAGATACAAAGAATTCTTGCGAGGAAATCAAAAAGGGCATAATTCTCCTTTTTCATCCACACATTCAGCATATGTTGCGAATGTGCGAAATCGCGATAGCAAAAATGCAACAAAATAAAAGTATCATTTGCATTGTCAGTTATGACACTGGATCTGACTTGGAGGCTGAATTAGGACAGAGTAAAATAGTGGTATTGTCACTGAAAGACTTTCTGAATGATTTGCTAATTCTTGCAGATGAAGATTTCGTTCTTTGCCCATCATTGCATACTGATTCCACTATATCGCCAACTCGTGCTTTAATCATACGAGAGATTTTGCGGAATATGAATAATTCAGAACAAAGTTCACCTTCAACATTGCCCAATGCCACTTTTCGTGAACACTATCATTTGACAAGAATACGGCAACAAATGATTGAAGAGATGAACGAAAAAAATTTAGATGATGACGATTCTTATTTACGTACGAAATCATTATTTATTCTGTAGGATGTACATGTAGCGAAAGGGGATAGTTTTCAAAGATTCAAATAATAACTTTTTTGTACATTAACGCAAAGATAAAAATCGAAATTCATTTTTTTCAAATCTTACTGAAGATCCCACAAATAAGATTTGATCCCACAAATAATTTTGTTTTATTCCCATCGCTACCTAAAGATGCAGAAACTGCAACCATTGAGATCTTCAGAACAAGAATTGTCTCAATAAACTAATGAATCTTTATGTGGACGAGGAACTTTCGAGTAAAAATTTAAACGTGAAATTTATCGGCGAAATAGGAATTGATGGCGGTGGTCTCACGACAGAATTATTTAATATCTTTTTTTGACAAATGCTTAGGCACGTTTTTTAAAGGTGAAGATTGTCTTGTTCCGTACTTGCCATTAAACAAATGAAACGAACAAGACGAATCCATCAATTGGACGGATTTCTGAACACATTTGATTTTAACTAATAGCATTTCAAAACTATCGAAGAACACTTTAACGTCAGAAATTCTGATGCCGATATTGATCCTACAATGCTATTGCAGGAATTAATAAATTATGTAAATCCATATTTAAGAAAAATTTTTTAAAAAAGTAAAAAAAAAATTTTTCTGACAAAAAAAGAACGGGAAGTCATTGGAAATTTTTTCCAATCGAATAAATTTTTCGCAAAAGCCAACTCTGAGACTTTTTCAGAACAATTACAAGTAATCGGTACTGAATTGCTGGTCGACATGCTGCGGAAGTTAATTGATAAATTTTGTCAGGGTGTACAACAGAAAAACATCCCGATTTTTGGAAATGTTGCGATTTTACAATTTTTTAAGATATGTAAGTACCTACTTCAACCAAAGTCAACTGCTTAATCACTGATCCTTACCTTACGAATGAAGAAACTGAGAAAGTTATATTATTTGATTATGTACATCAACTGTCTAATAAAAACAATTTATTAAAGTTCATATTTTTAATAACAGCTTTGTATCAAAAGCTAAATATTTTTAATATTAAATTTAATGACTTTTGGACTGTTGGATTGAGCCAAAGACCTATATTCATCACATAAGATTACATTAATTTTGCCAAAACCTTACGCAAATTACAATTTGAAAAATGATTTAAACATTTGTTTGCATACTGAAAAAGTCAAAGAGTATATGTCGTATTGATACTTAAATTTTTTTTAGAGTTTGTTAAATTAATGAGCTAAATATTCAGTTTTATTTTTACACTACATACATATGTGATTAGATAGTAAACAGTACAAAGGATAAATGTGATATATTTTGATAAGTTTGTAACGATGCATCACCCCATCGTTCCCGACACGTCGCCCGTCGGAAGTCTGCCGTCCGGCGAACACCAGCCGGGTAAAAGCAGAGGCGCTTAGCGCCTTATTTTTAATAATACCGAACACCGGTAAATAAACAACCGACCGCCAAGCAGCGCCGACCGCTCCCGAAAAGCACCGTATGCTCCAAGCGAAAAACCCCGCGCCGTTTCCCCCACCCCGAGGGTGATGTGACGACGCGGGTGCCGTAACCGATGGGTATAAAAAGCCCAACAGAATGCAGATTTGTACCAAACCGGTGCCTGATTTCGCTCGAGCCGTACGCATGAAACAGGCCCAGAAACCGCTCCGAAATCGTCGAAAGACAGAGAACTGGAGGTTAACGTGCCGGAGATTCGCTGCCTCCGTCGAGAATTCTCGACTATCTGCTTCAGAGACGACTCCCGTCACAAACCTCCGTAGAGACGAAGAGTGGACGAGTTCACCACTCTCCTCGAGTATTCTTGAGCTTTACGGTCCGAACTCTGCGCAATGACCCATCCCATGAACTTTTTCTGGGAACACGCGCCGCGTCACCGATACCGACGCCTACATCAACTGCTGGTCGCTGCCCTGCAGTTCACGCCGACCACCCGACCACATATTGTACGCGCCTTTCGCGCATACCTGTGAATATCGCGCCGCAAGATATCGAAGATACTTTCGCATAGGGCACCCACGAAGATACGGGATAACAACACCGCCGCCCGCACCACCGCGTGCCCCGCGCCCATAAGCACGCATTGACAAACACATGCCCGCCTTATCGCGCCTACCAGCACGCACCGGCAAGCACGCGCCCGTCTTACCGCACGCGTCCCGCGCCACAAGCTGGGACCTTTAACGAGATGCGCAAAACACCGTCTAGACCGGCGTCACAACATTGCGAACACTATTGTATAAGCGTACATCATTGTAACAGCTGACCATTGCTATCGAGAGGCAAATAAACGACGTACATTTTACCTAATGTCTCGTAATTGTGTTTCGATTCTTCACGAACCCTGATCCCGATTGCGCTGTCCGCGCACGCGAAACCGCTCGTGAAGCGGCCCGTTACAAACTTTTTAAATAAAAATACGAATAAATTTTTTTTAATGACTTTTATTTAAATTTGATTTTAGTATCACTCTTTCTCAAATATATTGTCAGAAAATTTATGGGACTGAGGTAGATTAATCATTGTAGCATATATGAAAAGTCTTTTAATAGAAGCTGAAGAAGTTATCGGAGCGTTGAATTCCGTGAATAATTTTTATATATTGGATTATTTTGTAAAACATTTCATTCGTGTCTCATGGTCCGAGATATTTTAGAACTTATTATAAAAAAATTAATAATTACCTTAAAGAAGAAATCAAATACTTTTTCATCTCAAGTTCGCATGTAAGTAGCAAATTTTCTGCAGTTTGATTTTTGTTTGAAGTTGGAAAATCGAAAAAATCATTATTTTTGTGACTTATTTAGTTGAGATCATCTTCAACCTTAATATTTATTGTTTTTTTATTTTCTGACGCAGCTTCTCTTTTTAACAAATCCAGCGTTGATGGAGTTCGGGACGGACCAAATTAAACCATTTGTATTTAGCTTGTTTTAAACTTAGGATAGGTTAATGCAGCTATAATAATTGCAGTCTATGACAGGAATCTCAAATGTTAACAAATTTTTGAAACGAGTGGTCACTATCGTACAAAGCATTAAGTAAGTTGATAGTACATCCATGATTCACTATTTAGTGTTTTCAATTTATTTTGAAGAAACAAAATGTAAGATAATAAAATTCCAAAATAAATATTTTCTTTACTTTGTAATACGTCTAATGTCTTAATCACAAATTTCGTGCATTTCAAATATTCGGCTACATACTTCGACTATATATTTTTACAATATAATGTTATACGATTAAAAGAAAAAACTATCTTCTGCTTTATCATCTCTTAAAATTTTAAATTTCAATGATCTGCAAGTTGTATAACCATTAATCTAGTACCATTGCAAAATCCTTCATTGATACTAAGAATTCTAATCAACATAATAATACAATTGATGTTAAACGCAATTTATGAAAAAAAAAGAAATGGTGGAGATAAATATTCTGGTAATAAAAAGCTTTGCCAATATCACCATTGCCACTATTTACTGCGCTACACTTGTATAAATTTGTTCATCAGCTATATCTAATAATTCAACAACTTTTTTATTGATTTCGTCGAAATCAACATTTCTTGCAAAAAGTATTGCACATTTAACTACTTTGTCAAACTCTTTTTTTTTCGTATCACCATATATATCTGTCACATTGTCAACATTATAAGGTATACAATTTTCAGGAATTTATATATTATTATTGAAATCATTTAACAGTCTATTTTCCATATCGGATAAAAATTTAACAAATTAAATTTCTTCTGCGAGAACTCGTATATTTTGTGTTAAAGAGAATTTTACGAAATGTCTCTAAATAAAATTAAATTTAATAGGAAGATTTACAATTTTACTTCGAGTAGCATTTATTTTAATAAGTAAAAGTTTTCTGCTAAAAAAAAAATCATTAATTGTAATATCATCAGGGTTAGATAAGTTAATTTTTTTTTAACTTTTTAAGTTAAGTTTAAAGTTAATGGCTAAAAAATTAACTATGTTAACGTTAAAAGTTACTTGGACAAAAATTAACTTAAGTTAAGTTAAAAAATTATTAAAAAGTTAAAAGCTAATTATGCAAATCTATGTTTTTTACATAATTAATATTTTAATTGTACATTTTAAGTAAAAAACTTAAAATTTTAGGTAATATAATAAAAAGGTAATTTTTATAAGAAAGATAATGTATTATAATGTAATATTTTTTTTAAATAATAAATAATACATTTAAATAATTAATAATGCAACATAGATATTGCATTTAAAAATAAAACGGTTAAATAGGACTTTCTTGTTTAATTTAAACTGCCTACGCTCTACGAGCGTTCTATTTTTATTTTTATTTATTAGAACAATAAGTTAAAACAATTTAAAAATATTTATTAAATTTTAATAAAAATTAATTTCAAAATTATGCGCTTCAAAAATCCTTAAATTATATTTTATGAGCATCCTAAAAATTCTTTATCCAACAGCGAATCACATCCGAGAAACTTGTTGTACGACAAATGAAATATTCGCATTACGATCAACCATTTTCATACAATTTTAATATTGTTTTAACATTTTAAAATATTATTTTAATTTGTATGAAAAAGGTTAATAAATTAAAGTTAATGCATTAAAAATAACTAATTTAAGTTAAAAGTTAACTCTTTAACGTTTAAAATTAATTAAGATAAGTTAAAAGTTACAAACTTTTTAACATTTTAACTTAACTTTTAATTTTTTAACTAGTTATTGCTCAACTCTGAATATCACGCAATGTTTTATCCATAATCTTTTAAGCATATTGTGGTGACATTGATGTTTCATCCCAAATATAAATCAATTTCTTTTAAATATTGAGCTTCTTTTGACTGGATTTTAATAATAGACGATGAATCGTAATGGAACCGGTCATCTAAATGTCTTATGAAATCCAAATCTCTTTTCAAATATTCATGTTTCTACAATATTCGTAAAAACCATTGTACACACGCTTTCATTTTTAATTCTAGCTAAAAGATAGATAATTGTATATGATGAAACAACTATGTGGTGAACAATTTTGAAAGCCGCTGGAAGGAATTCGATTAATTTACTATCGATGTGATATTTATGTTTTCTGAAAAACTTTTTGTATTTTCTTGACCGCTATTTATTATATCCAAGAATTTTTTTTACACTGGAGGAAGTTCAGATACAAAAACGTTTGTTTAAACTATTATTTAATTGTACTTTTTTTCTGACTTTTATTTTTCTATGTTTTATTTAATTAAATACTCGTGAAATTGTCGATGCAAAATTTATTATAAGAACACAAGTTATTTGCTTCTTCAGTCCTCTTACAAAATTGTTTTTCTTGAAGTTGTTTTCATTGTTTTGATTATTACCTAATATTTTCTATTTTTTTCTTTTTCCTTCTCTCTCTCTCTTTTCTCTTTTGCTTATTGCCTCTTATTTAATTTAAAATAAAACTTCCTTTTTTTCTTACTTTTTCTTTCTTTTTTCTATTCTTCATCTCTTTTTTAATTTTAAATAAAAAATTATTAAGTTTAAAGATTATTTAAAAAATTATTGATTTTGATAATATTAATATTAAATAATAATTATAATATTAATAAAATTAAATAACATTAATATTAATAATATTTAATAATAATTATTAATAATACTCAATAAAATATTTGTTAATATTAAACAGTATTACCTTAATATTCTATTTTTCCTCCTTTTTTCTCTTTCTCTTTTTCTTCTCTTTCGCTTAGTCTATCTCTTTAATTTTAAATATAACTTTCTTTTTTCTCTTTTCTTTTTTTCGTCTTTTTTAACTTCAAATAAAAATTATTAATTTAAAATATTATTTAAAACATTATAATTTAGAAAATTATTAATTTTAATAGTATTAAATAATATTAATAATATTAATAAAATTAAATAACAATATAATATAATATTAATAATATTCAATAATATTCAATAATATACTTAATAATATTGAATAATATTTTACTAACAATATTTAATGATTTATTCAATAATATTGCATAAAATTATAACCTTATATTCTCTTTATTTCGTTTCTTTCTTTTTTCCTTCTCTCTCTCTCTCTCTCTCTCCTCACTTATTTTGCTTTTTCTCAAATTTTAAATAAAGCTTTCTTCTTTATTCTTTCTTTTTTCTCTCTATCTCTTTCTTTTCAATATTCTTCGTCTCTTCTTTAACTTTAAATAACTTTAAATAAAAGATTATTAATTTAAAAGAGGTATTTAAAACATTAATTTTAATAATATTAAATAATATTAATAAAATAAAACAATAAATAATATTAATAATATATAATAATATTTATTAATAATATTCAAAAATATGTTTAACAATATTACATAATATTATTATGTAATATTCTGTTCCTCCCCCTTTTTTCCGTTCTGTCTGTCTATCTCTTTGTTTCTGTTTCTGTCTCTGTCTCTTTATTTCTTCTTTTTTTTATTCATCTCCTCTTTAACTTTATATTAAAAAAATAATAAACTAAAAGATTATTTAAAAGATTATTAATGTACATAATAATATATTTAATAATATGAAACAATATTGTTTAATATTCTACTCCTTCTTTTTTCTTTAGTCTATCTCTCTCTTTTTAACTACCGGAAATGCAAAGAATTTCGATCGAATGATATTAGCTTGCATTCGAAACGAGTGACACAATCATATATGGTTATGTCGCTAAGGGATCCTTTCCAAAAATTCAATCAAATAGAAGGCAATAAAAGGTACCATCGCGAATACGCGGCGGGCAGTCATTATTAACAACTTATATCGGACAGTCGTTCATAACGATCAAAAATCGAGCAATCGCTAGTCTAGCCATTATACGAATTGTTATATGAAAGAAGTAACAGCTGATCTCGCGACAGTGACCGTGATATCAGGCTCTCGCCAGTATAATTCGATACTGTGATACGCAGCAGTGAAGATAGACGAAAAGCAAGAAGAAACGATTCAAAATTAAGAAGTAAAAATAAAAATTTTATTCAATAACGTTCCACAATTAATCCGCTCGAACCCGGTCCTTGGCTTCTAAGTCTTAGTGACTAATTCCTTATAATCCAGTGAGGCACAACAATTGGTGGTAGCGCTGGGATTCAGCCACGGGACCGCCGGAAAAGTCGGGAAGACCTGTAAAAAAAGGGCATGCAGAAGGGTAAAAAATAGGCACGTCAGTAAATAATAAATTAAAGCTGACGGACACCAGCGGAAGCAACATAGACGGACGATAAGCAGTCAGACGAGAGCCAAGCAGCTGAAAATCGAATAGGATTTTCAGCGTCCAAGGACCAGCGCAGATCCACGACACCTCAACGGACAACGCATCGCTCCCGAGCAATGATCCCGTACAACGAGCCCCGAGCCAACAGTATCAATCGCCGAGTGAAGGATAGCAGTGTCTGCGAGAGAACATGTGAGCCATCTTCTTACTGTAAGTCCGTAAAACAATTATTGCATGAATGTCAGAAGGCTCTAACGTACCGAAACGATCGATTGCAAACCGAACGTGGTTACTTAGCGAACTGGCATGACAAGCAATTAGTTTATGTCTATCGCCGTGAGAAAACTTAGATAGCGCGCAAAAAAATTTAGAAACACAATATTCGAGCGAAAGCGAATCTGAGTTACCGGAAAACATCGTCACCAAACACGAATTTAATAGTTTAATAGTTTCGACGAAAGCCTATTCCCGGATAATACGACTGACCCCACTGACAACACTCAACGCGAGACCATATATTAGCAGGACTCCGAGTAGGATATCCTTACGACGCGAATTTGCGTTAATCTCATACAAAAGCGATCAATTTAATCTGGAAAAAATTTATAGTGACCAGACAAATAATATGGCCGAAGTACGATTCCCGCAAGATTATACTCCCGCGAATATATCGCAAGGCGCAGTAGACGCCGAGATTGAAAATATGCGTCGATCCATCCGACAGGTGGGCCAAATTATAGAGAAGGCAGATAATACAATTTTAAGCCATATACGGCTGTATAGAAGAATGTTTTGAAGACTCGGTGATTTGTCTTCCAAGAGATAGTAATCGAATAAAAACCAACGTTGGATTTGAATTCGGATTTTCGATTCCTTAGAGTAGCACACATATCTGCACTATGATCTTATAATATCTATACATTTGCACATATATTATAGTGTTGATAACAATATATTTATTCTCTACCTGCAATACATATACATAATAACAAATAGTATAAATTTTATATGGGAAAAAAATTTTCTATTATTTCAATAAAATCAAACGGAATATAAAATAACTACTTTTCAAAGAAAATAAATAGTTAAAATTAAAAAAATAGTGTATGTTAAAAATTAAACGATTAAAAGGATTAAATTTAATTGATTATCTTCAACGTTGCCGATAAATTCGAGCTATAAACCTCGAAATTAAAACACGAACGAGAGCAAACAGCATCGCGGTCATCCGCTCCGTGCGTGATCGCGTGATTTTCCTATTATGAAAAAGTGTGACAAACACCTGGATTCTAGAACATTCGATAAACTCCCTTTATGGAAATTGGCAGATCACGAGTCTTCGCGGTCGTTAATCAGTCGGCCCTTGATGACAAGCCGAGCTTTTCGATCCTTTTAAATATCATTTCGCGCAATGTCGTATCCTGTACGCGTTCTTTCGAGTTTCTTATAATCTCGGAAAGTTAATTTGCTCGTGTCGTATAAGCCATCGTCATTTTTGTTGTGCATCGTTCAACTGACATTCTCGCGTGCGAACGAGTGTAAAACTTTATTGTGAGAGATGCCTCAATTCGTACTCATTATTACTCGTTGTTTATTTGTCATTGTGACCAGTGGAGTCTGAGAACCGATGCTCGTTATCCGCATCGCGAATGTCCTCTGCCTCGCGTTAAAATCTATCCGACGGCCGCGTACAAAATTTCCGCTCGCGCGAGGATTTCTAACAAGAAATCTTTGAAGATTTCCGAATCGCGGAGAAAGGCAGACAAAAAAAGGAGATTATCAAGATATCGGATTTGCAGAACTCATGTCATCGCTCGCTTTTATTATTAACAAATAAAATACTCTTAAAACCACATTATGCTAGCAATCATTTAAAACTTTTTATCCCCCAGCGAATCTGCGAATTCGCGTTACACGTCGCTTCTCGCTCATCTCCGAGCGTTTACATCTAAAAGATTGGGGTGATCGCGTCGCGGTCGACTCCCGAACAGTGTGACATAAAAAGTTTCAATTAGTTTTTAAGAATTATCTTTATATTATTTTTATATATTTATATATATATTTTTATTTTTCGTACAATGCCACTTAGGACATATGTCTCATTATTAATTTCAATTTTCTCAGGAATGTTGCTTAACAATGTTCCACCTCAGTATCTAGTTTTATTTTGTTGAAAAAAGAATTCAGTACCTATGAATAGATGTGAATTTGGCTTCCTTATAATTTCTACAGTCGATTGGCAAGTTTTACATGGCACTGTTTGTGCTTTAAAAAATTGTGAGATAAAAATAAGAAAATCTTGTTTAAAATCTAAAGTTACATCTGCACTAAAATCTATTATATACAATTTTCTCGACTTTATCTCACATTGTTGTCACTGTATTGTTAGTGCAAATTTTACTTTCTTCGACGCTACAAAAATCTGTAATAAGTTTACTTAATAATCAATTAGGAGTAGTAGTACAATCGATAATATTTCATGTCCAAGATTGTACATAAGATTGCACCTCATTTTTTGAGAGAGTTTTAAAGAGAGTTGTTGATAGCTTATTTCTTCAGTAGCATATTTCTTTATAAAAGATAAAAATATATTTTTAGAATTTTTATCGATTCAATTTTTTAAATTCAGAGTAATTGTAATATGATGTTGTTAATATTTCAATCAAAGAATCAAAAGCACATGGATTTTTCACATATAACTTTTTGTCATTAACAATAACTAAATTACAGTTATTTCCATTTCTCAATATTTTATCTTTTCTTTTCCGTAACAGTCTATTGTATGTAAAATTAATATCTGGACGTGACTTTAAATACTTTCCTCTCTGTTTGTTACATTTATTTTTACTTAAGGGCTTCTTTTTTACATTTATTGCTTTACTTTTCCGTGTTTCTACGTTTGTGAATATATTTTCTTTATTTGTGTTGTCCTTTGTTTCATTTGTATTATTTTCGTTAGTTAAACTCTTGTGATATGATAATTCAGCTTATACAATTGTAAGATACTTTATTATATATTTGAAACTTTAATATCGTTTAATTCATTTAGCTTTTCATCTGCTTCAGTATTTAAGCCTTTCCAATTTTCTTGTTTCTTCAAGTGAAAGTAATCATCTATTTCCTTTAATTCGCCAGAATAAACTTTTCTTTTTTTTTGTTATGTTTATTTCATTTTGTAGTGTAGCAACTTTTTCGTTAGTACGTTTTATCGCAGCATGTTCTAATTTACATAAACTTTCAATTGACTTGATGTGGTAAATAACAAATTTATCTACGCTTATTGGTTCATAATTTGGCCCTAAATTTGAGTATTTTAATTTTTTAAAATAGGCTTCACATCTGCAAGATATTGCTATTGTTAGACTATAAAGGAAAATATCTTGCCATAACTCCTGTCCAGATAGGAAAAGTGTTTTGCTAATTTAACTAAATAGATCACGAGTTCTGGACAATAAAAAACGTTGTCGGTTTCTACAATTTCTTTTATAAATTTTTTAGTCTCTCTATTATTAATAAATAAATTTAAATTTTTACTCTCATCAAAATCGTCCAAATAATCATATTTCTTGTCATTATCGTTATCAGTAAATGTAAATGATTTTATTCTTTCGAATAAAAACAATCATTTTTCAGCACAAATTACATCATTGCCATCAATATCTTTACCATCGTACTTCACTGTACGCAACAATGAATACTCTACTGAAGTCAAAAATGTAATGAAATCTTCGATGTTATCATCAGTTGACATTATTCCTAAATATCTTACAAAAAAATCCTTTATTTTAGGATGTTTTTTATCGAATACATTTTTGTTACAAATGATTTTAATTAATAGGCAATATCAACTCTAATGTAACATCGAAGATGGATATTATAAGTTCTCACGAGACATCCATCGATAGCAATCAGAAATATAATTTTTCAAATGGCGTTCATTGAAATCCAAGCTTGTAGTATTTAAAGAGCCATAAAATAATCGCAATTAACTTCCAAAAATATTGGAGTTCCATATCTTAAGATTTCTTTTAACCAATATGTAATTAAATTCGTGTCGTTTTTTTCGATAATCATTTAAAATAGTGGTTGAATATTATTTTCGTTCCTTTAATAATAATTTGATACAAAAATATGTTTTTTTTCACCATTAAGTTTATCTATTGCTTTCATCAATTTTCCTGTTGCACCAATTTCAATTTTTCTGACTTTTTAATTAAAAATTTGTATAAATCCATTTGCAATGGAGACCAGTAAAAACAGTAAAATTATCTTTTGCAATTTCTTTTATATATCCTGTATACTGTTCTCGATATTTTAATTCAATCAATTAATAGCATAAACATTTTTGTTGATTACTTAATTTGCATACGATACTTCTTCCTTTATTTTTTTTCTTAAAGTACATTGTTGTGCAATAAGGTCGTGCACATAAGGTTATTCAAAATCTCTATAGGATAAATCTTTTACAGCGTCATTTCGCTACTTTCTTGGTTTTTTATTTAAAAATTTCTTGTCCAATCGCAATTCGAATATTTTTTTTATTGTTCGTTTTTTCTCATATACCAGAAGTATCAACTGTATCAACTTTTAAAACAATACTAGTGCCAGTTCATATAAACATTAAGCTCTAAATTCTGTTCCGCATTCTTTACAAAATCCATATATTCGTAAATATTTGTGCGTCAGAGGAATCAAATATTTTACTATATTTAAAAGTATAAACACACGGGAGTTTATTTTTAATAAAATAAGCTTCGAAAATAACATCAGTCCAGCCGGTATTAATAACTTTATGTTTTTTCAATTTTTTCTTTCTCTTTATATAATTTCAATATAGGATAAATAGATTTCCATTGCTCATCAGATAAAATCAGATCAAAATATAATTTCGGCAGTTTATTATTAACATTTTCTGCAATATCAAATGGTTGGAATTCTTTAGAGACATCACTTTCATTGCTGATATTATAATACTATCTATTATTTCTTCGAATGGAATATTTAAATGTTTTTTTAAATTTATTTCCAAATCCCGATTATTTCTAACATAAAAATTTAAAGTATCGTGTAACAATTTGTCAGGCATTAGTGCACATGCATCTTTCCACTTTATCTGAACGACATGTTAATATGTGTTTTATCAAAAATTTCAAATTATTATACCTCCAGAATAATCGTGGAACTCATTAATGCTTTTTTAGGCATTTTTACGATTGTTTTTTAACCCTTTCCTTCCGAACGACGGATATATCCGTCATCCACATGAAAACTCGCGGAGCCGAACGCCGGATATATCCGACATTCATATGATCACCCTCCGGAGACGAACGCCGGATATATCCGACATGCCGGTAAAATCGCGACCTAATTTTTGGACAGTACCCCGCTCTTGTGACTAATGCGTAAAGCTTTTGACGAAACAACTAAATGACACACCATTCAAATTATATTTGTTCTACCTGCATTTTTCCATTATTACTGTGTTACGTGCCATAAAGGGATAGAAAATCGAAAGTACAAACTTTAGGATAAAGAATTTCAGCGAAGTTTTGTATTGGTACGTCCACCTGCTGTCTAAAAATATCCCCATTTCTTATAAGTATTATAAGTTATTATCATTTAAATAAAGTGTTTAGGTTTTGCCCTTTACAAAATGGCATCAAGAGAATTGCAACTGGAATACAACTTGGATAGATTAAGAATTGATTTGGATAACTGCAATGAAAGCGAATCAGAAATAGTTCCTCGTAAAAAAAGACGTCTGAATGTATTAAGTACCTCAGAGTCTGAGGAAATCGAAGAGAATTGCGTAGAAAGTGTGGCGGTATCAAATTTAGTATGGACAACAGAAAAATTCAAACCCAAAGTTCACCATTTCAATCCACGGAATTCCGGAATACAAACAGGGATAAAAATATCATGGAAAATTATAGATTATTTCCAATTATTTGTAAGCGAAGAATTAATGGAGTACATTGTTGAAAAAACGAACAGCTATTGGCAACAAAAGAAAAACAATAATGAAATATTCACTGGTACAAATCTAAGTGAACTATACTGCTTTATCGCAATATATTTTTTGATGACCCGTAACAAAAGGCTATCATTGGCAGAACACTGGAGCAGAGATAAATTATTGAGAAGCGATATTTTTAGCGATATAATGAGCAGAGACCGGTACTTCTTACTTTTACGAATGTTATACTTTAGTGATTATCAAGTATCCAGTTCCGATCGATTAGGTAAAATCCGAAAAATCATTGATGAGTTACGAGCAGCATTTTCGAACGCGTTCTACCCTTATTCTAACTTATGTATCGATGAGAGTCTGCTACTGTACAAAGGCAGACTGTCTTTCAAACAGTTTATCCCATCAAAAAGAAATAGATTCGGCATAAAATCGTTTGTTCTGTGCGACTGCAAGAC